>JAMZAV010003296.1:0-71548 GCA_024449915.1 Sweltsa coloradensis
TTGACTTTTGTTCTAAAACCAGACGTGGGAGGGTTATCCCCTCCCCTCCCTTCCCCTCCCACCACGACACACGAGCTTTTCCTCTCTCGAGTCAAGATGGTATCACAAAGTTCCGGAGATGGATCATCTTCAGGGAAATGCTCTCTGAAATATGGATATTTGTTTCGAGCCCTCCAAGGCCCTCGTATATATTTTTATTATGCCGGCAAAGATCCTTGGAGGAAGTCGTTTGAGTGAATTGGAAAACTTCATCTGTGTCTTGAGTTGACAGATTATTGGAGGTGGTTCGTGAGCGCTTGTGCGTCTTGGTATCCATTGCATGTGTGGTGGTTCTGCAGGCAGGTGTGAGCCGTAAAAAAGCAAACACCAACTTATAGGAACTTATAGTTATACTAGCAATAGGCCAAAATGTGTATATTTTTTTAATGTGAACACATTTGTTTTTGGGTAATCCATGTGGATTTATTTTATTTATATAATAAACTAGAAACGCTAATCCTGCCGTTGATGATGAGCTTTTTCGTAAGTTTTTATTTGCGTAGACCACTTTTCCTTTGCAGTGCTTTTTGAATCTTTGGTATTTGTCAGTTTCTATTGTTACGTAAAGTGATTATCAACCTAAAATCCTTCCCCTCCCAAACCTTTTTCTCTAGAGTCTATAATGTTTCACATTTTCCGAAGGATCTATCAGCATAACCTTAATTATGATATTTGTTACGAGTTCAAGCCCCTCGTTTGGTAATTTAATGCCGGCAAAATTGAGGCACAAATCTTGAAGGAAATTGTAAAACGTCATCTTTCTTGAGAAAATTTTCGATTGACGTAATACGATGAGCGCTTAGTCGACTGATTTCAATGGTCCCTGATTCTTCAGTCAGGGTTGAGCCGTTTGCACCCAATTATAGCGAACTAAGTAACTAGCAATAAAAAAAGTGTATACTTAAATTATTGGGGTTCTTTGGGAATCATGTGATTTTTTTATATAATAAATACAGTAAAACCAATTAATATTTATATTAACATTTTTATTACATAATGAATAAAGAGAAGCCAATAAAATATAGCCATATGGATTACCCAAAAAATAATGTGTTCATATTCTATCTGAAAGTCTAAGGTTCAACATTGTATAATGTGTATATTATGTATGTTGTAATCTTAAAATTATTTAATTATTGTTTTTTGGTAGACAACCTACCTATGATTTCACCAATCTGTATCAAATACAATAAAACAAGGAAATAAGTCAAAATCTTAAATTAAAAAAAAGACACTTGAAGTGAAAATGGTGTTAAAATACAGACGTGAAATTAATAATTAATCTGTTTTGCCCATAAAGGTGATTCCTAAGTATGGAAATGGAACCTTTGAATGCCACCATTAAAACTTTGTGTATAATTTTTTTGCCTAATGAACACAAATGAACACACATTAATATATCTAGTACAAGTGCAATGTCTAATTAATGTGATTGTGATGTTTACTTGCAGGAGCGCTACAGATCACAAGCAGCGAAGAGGTCGATCAGGGAAAGTACGAGTGCGTCGCGGAGAACGCTGTCGGAACAGAGTACTCACACTCAACTATGCTCTACGTTAAAGGTAAGAATATAGTTATGATTTCCTATCACCCCTGGCGCATAATGACCTTCAAGCCCTTACAGGGGTATTCACCTGCATAGCTCAAAAAAAAATTCATTCAAGACTAGTTTTGAATTTACAGAGTAACATAAATTTTTTTGGGGCTTACCCTGACCCAAAAATAATTTACCAAACTTGGTAATTATCAAGCTAGGTCCCATCAGCAAAAATCTCCCTTAAGAAATAACATTGTGACTATCTTTATGCCCTGTGACCATGCAGGATTTTGCTAAAAAAATATTGGCCTTTATTTCACTATTCTTCTTATATGTTGAACTTTATTATTATTAATCATTATTACTATTTAAGAACTTGAAAAACATGCTGCTTGCTGCTAGTAGTGCAAAGATTAAATAATTAAATAATGACATGTAGTGAAACTTATTTACAACCCATAACATAATAGCAAGAATGAAGAGTCTGTGTCGGCCAAAGTTGCTCCAGACTTTTTCCTCTTCCATAACCGTTAACACTTTTTAGTTTAATGTATGCTTTATGATCGTAGAAGCATCTCGAGTAATGAATAATAATCAAGCGAGAGACTAGACAGACAGGTCCTTCATTTAGATACACAAAAAGTTTGCTACAACATGAAACATACCATATTTTTTCCATACTTTATTACAATCGTCGAGGGGGTTTTACAATGTAATGAAATTCCAAACTCCCGTGTGTTTGGATGGGTGCTTGACTTGAGTCAGAGAAATATTCTCTCAGGCAGAGTGTAATAAAAATCAATTTAGTAAAACTGGTATGCTGCTAAATGTATAAAAGTAATTTTTAATTATTATTTACCTGGTGATTTGGATTGTGTAACCTTCCATCAATCGTAGTTAGATTTTTTATATACATTTATGTACATTTTTTTACATTCAAAAATAAGAATTTACTAACTTACAACCATAAAAAATGAAAACAAGTTTTGTAGCTCTTAATATTAGTTTTATCATCCCAAGACTTGGATTACCTAATTTCAAAGTGTAAGATTCTTAAAATCCGTTGGTTTGTACATGTCAGCAACATAGATTTATCCAGAAAGAGATTTTATAATTGTATAAGTACGGTACACATTTAGTTAGTAACATGCTTTCCTGTCTTTTCTTTTCACTTGCAAAAGATTGAGGCTCTTATCATTATTTACATTACTATTTAATAAGCAACATGTCTTTGATCTTAGCAAATATGAAATAAAACTCTATTTGGAATATAGCAAGGTTGCCACTGACTCTTGCGTGGCTGGAACTCTCGGATTTCCCTATTAATTATTCATATCATAATTACTCGTATGATCTAGGTCGCCGTGAGTTGTCCACTTGTGCCTGGGTCAGTGCATTTAGTTCACTTTGTGCTTCAAGTACTTGTTGTAATTAAATATCAGTACGTAGCACTCTGGGGAGCTCAAATTGAGTGGTGCTTCAGAGGAGATACGAGGAAATGTCTAGGGTACTACCAGTAGTTACAATTTAAACGATCGAGTGTCTACGAAGTACGGAGTGATATTTAATTGGCCATATAACTAATGACAAAATTAATGGACAATAATGAATTGATTAGTTTTCATAAGTTGGGATAAAGATGAGAACAAAATCTTTTTTGGCATTCAAATCAAATCAGATATTTTAGTTTAATTAATTCAGATTATTTAGCATCAATTTGAGCAATAGTTGAAATAAAATATAAAACAATGTACATAGAAAAAGATACAAAAAGTCTGGATCATGACTGATTTTGAAATAGATTACCTAAAGTGAATTAAGCATACATTTCAAAAACATTTTCGGTCCACGTGACCAGGAGGAAGGTCCACGAGGAAGGTCACATGGACCAAAAACATTTTTAAATGTAGTTTATGTGTTTGTGATTATTCTATCGTGGCTTGCCTACTTTATTCCAGGTAAAGCATTTGGGCTTATTACCTTCTTTATCACTCACTACAAAGTTATAAACCTATTAAGAATCATACTTAATAAATTACAATGAAAATAATGGTGTGGGTATTTATTGAATTATGTTTGTAGGAATGCTAAAACAAACTATATTAGTATGCATATAAAAAAAGCAAAAATGTTAATTTTTAATTTTCCAAGAATAAAACTATATATTATGAATTATGATATTATCTGAAGTACCCTTCACTAAAGTAGAAGCAAAGAGATTGCCTAGAACTAAACTTTATGACATTTGTATTCTTCTAAGATTTTCAATTTGGAGCTATGTCACTGTTTATATATTCATAAGGTAATTTACATTTTAGATGAGGTACATTTGACATGTTGGATAGTCAGCTAATCTAACATCCTTTGATGATTCTAATTGCATACATGAAACGAAACGTCAGATATTCTGGACGTTTACCGTGGGCGGGAAAACACGAAGATAGTAAATAAAAGTGTGTACAGACAAGTATGCGGGTTGCGGCTAGGGAATGCGTCGTATGATGGAAATGTTTCAACCCAATGGCCGGCTAGCTAAGGCTAATTTTATTAAGTGCTCCTATTTATCCTAAGTGGATGAGAAGAGGGAGGGGAGGGAGGGAGATTAAGTGCTTGGAAGGTAAAAGAGGGGACATTAGAGACGTGTCGTACATTAAAGAGAAGTCCGGGAATTTCAACGGGTTTGTCGAGATTTATTTTCATCAAGGTCTTTGGATAATTTTCTCAACGTAACGAAATTTGAGTAGAGTCAAACGTCCTTCTGAAGACGAGGAGCAAATTGTTTGATTTTAATTAAGTCTAACAAGTATCTCTGTGTTATAATTTGTCACATGAGATGACTGAAGCCTTTGAGGTTAAGTTACTGACTTATTACATTAGTGGCTTTTGGGAATGCTTTGTGATGGAGGTGGCTAACTACCTTAGTGGAAAATATCTCTCGGGGGATGGTACTACTGACCATGTTGTCAGTTTACTATTGACCATGTTGTCAGTTGTAACATGTTGGTTTACCGGTTGTAAAATGCTTTTAATTTATTTACTAAAAAATGCATTAGTATGTATGAAAAGCAAATGTGATAATAGCACCTGATTTGTGGATAGCTCATATCTACAGAAGCTACTAAACAATGAACAATATGTTTTAAGACATAAAAATAAAAAACTCAAATTATTTTATTTTATTATTTCAGCTACTGTAATTTTTATTTGCTATTCAAATGTTGATTTTTTCATTTCACATTTCATTTTTTTTAATCTTCCACATTGTTTATAATATGTACAGGACAAAATAGGGCCTATGTCAGGACTAAAACTATTGATTTGTTTGGGGGTACAGTTATATAACAAAAGATTAAATAAATGAATAACATACAAAAAATATCCCATCAAAAATGGGTTCGTTAAAGCAGTGAAGACAATACTATTATAAAATTAGTTATTGAGGAATTTGCTGATTAATTACTAATAGGTTGGTTCAAGGAATTATTTTATTATGTTAGCATGCAACAAACTCTGTAAGTATGTACACTTTTATCATTCATCAATACATAATCTACTGTGTGTTCTCCCAGTCCGCCGCGTGCCGCCCCAGTTCTCGATCCCGCCCCAACAAGTCAACGAAGTGATGCTCGGAGCCGACCTAAACCTGACTTGCGTCGCCGTTGGGTCGCCGATGCCGTTCGTCAAGTGGCGCAAGGGTTTGGCGACAGACATTACACCCGAGGACAAGCTGCCGATAGGACGGAACGTTCTCGAGCTCACAAACATACAGGAGTCGGCCAACTACACTTGCGTAGCGGCGAGCGCACTAGGGGTTATTGAGTCGGTTGCGCAAGTCAAAGTGCAGTGTGAGTTTTAGAAATGGTTGTGTTATCGAGTTATTTATTTATTAATTTTAACACACAAAAAAATGTGTCCAATTTATTGTCTGCAACTAATTTTGAGAAATTTGATGAGATTCAATAATTGATTAGTTGGAAAAGAAGTCACAGTTTACGAATAAAAACAGATACGAGTACAGTAAATGATTTTCACATGCTGATGATTGAGGTGGGGACTTTCAGAACTTGCAATAATTATTATAACAACCAATGATAGTGTATTTTAAATTGAATTGCAAAAATAATAACATTTACGGATTTTAACTAAAAATAATGATATTGGATATAGTAATGCTAAATTAGCAGTCACACTGTGAAATTCAATGAAATGGACTGAAATTATTAAATGTTGTTTTATTCATCCCAAAATGACATAAAATAATGTTGATATTTGAAGATTAAGATGAATGCAAGTTAAATGTGTTCTCAAAGTGTAAACATACAGCTGTTTAAGTAGACATATTAATTTATGATGTTGAATGACTTGATGTAATGGACATGTAATTTCACTGACATTATCAAAACATTGTCGCTTCCAGCGTTGCCCGGTCCTCCCTCCAACGTCCGAGTGTCTGAAATCACTGCCACCTCCGTGAGATTGACGTGGTCGTACAATGGCGCCGAAGAACTTCAGTACTACGTGATACAGTACAAGCCCAAGTACGCTAACCAGGCGTACTCGGAGATATCCGGCATCATCACCATGTACTACACCGTAAGAGGTCTCAGTCCGTACACGGAGTACGAGCTGTTTGTAATCGCAGTAAACAATATCGGGAGAGGACCGGCGAGTACGCCTGCGATTGTTACTACCGGTGAAACAGGTGGGTTGAATGAAAGTGATTCTGTTTATTTATCAATATTTTTTTAGTGCCGACCTTTGTTTTCATGCAAAATTTTCAAGTTGAGAATCCAAATCAAATCTTATTTACATAAACTCAAATTATAATCACAAAATTAAAACTTTTATTTTGTTCTGGTTAAAATGTATTTTGTGATTCCTCTATAATGTCTATTGGAAGCAATAAAACACAAAGACAAATCATCTGACATGAAATGTCTTAACTTTGTTTAATACAATTTTCTTACAGGAATGAAAGTGTTGTACATAAATCAATTTTAACATAAGGAATCTCTCATCAATTTCAAAACACTTTAATAAACTATTACCTCATATTAAAACTTGCAAGATATTTTATGTTTGTTGAATGATTGTTGTTTAACTTGATTCTTCTTTATTTCACAGTAATGTTATTGAACGCACAATGTTACGACATAAATATTCTTTTTGAATAGTGTTTTGAGTCATTATTTTTTTAATAAAAATGAAATATTTTATAATAGGATTCATGACTGAAACCCTGTTTCTAGAACAGCATTATCACCCATTCCATTCTGTATCACATTTCACTGATCTTGATCATTGAATGCTGGATGAGGTAGCTCACCACTACTAGGCACTACGTACTGTAGAATGTAGTCCATTCACCGCATAGCAAAGCAAGTGCAATAAGTACACTTTAAAGACATGACATGTTTGTATCACTATTGTAAATATCATATTTTGTATTCAAGTATTAGCTAGACATTACTTAACGAAGTGAGACAGAGAGAATGCAACAATTATCTAGAACCACCGACAATGACGTTGCCTGTAAGATGATACTGTGTTTACATGGAGCTACGAACAAGCCACTAAATATTGTATTTTAAATAGAGAATATAGTGCCATTTAAATACATAGTTTGATAAAACTGTGTAGACATAAAATTTCATTCTAAGAAAGCAACTTTCTAACTGACTAATTGTAATTGTATTGTACTGAATTAATAACTGTATAACTTTCCTTCACTCTTCTTCAGCATACTTCTCATGGATTCCTTTCATTATCTCAGACATAGTATGATTGTAAAATAATATTTTTGAAAATACCGGTATTGTTTACCATTAAGTTGTTCAGTCTTACTAGTTGACATTTAAGAACCAGATAGTGGTTACAATTTACATAGATACTATGATAATAATTTTACTTAACTGCTGTGTACTCTATGGCAGGTGTAGTATACGATCATCAAAAACTACAATATACATGTGTATTATATAAATATGGATTTTTGATCTTTGTTACCATATTATGAACAATGTATCATTCATTATTCATTATCAGAATATTATTAATCTCTCATCAGAAATTTAAATTGGTTTTGGTTATGAAAAAAAATGTTTTGATACAAAACTTTTTTGATATTCATTAAAAATTTTGAATTTTGTTGGTGGCATAATTTTTGGCCGTGTGTAATTTTTGAATGAGAATTTTTTGAATTTCATGCTCTTACTTGTGGAACTATCTACGTTTATACTTGATGTAAGTTTTTGTATTTTTACGTTATTGTATTTTACGTAGCTTAGAAGCTTATCTCCAGATTCGATTGTATTGAAGATTCAAGCATTCATCAGATATAATTGCTTGCATTGAACACTAGGTTCAAATATGCAAAATATTGTTTTTTTAAGCTAGTTTGCCTATACATACCTAAAACAAAATTTGTATCCACTTCTACTGAACTGACAAAAATTTTGAGAGATGGTACATTGTTTTCTTTCTTAAAAATAAGTTTCACATCATAATGTTTTATTTTTTGAATTGTCAAAATTATATCAGATTGTAAAGAGTGGTCATCAAAACGTTTTGGCCATAGAATGGGGACCGACATTTTGGAGGCAACCAAACAGACCCAACAAATTCCATTAGTTAGAAAGAAAAATGTATTGACCCATCTCTCATGCATTTTATCAGTTTGTAACATCGGTTTGTAATTTTTGGAATGAACTATTTATTTATAGAATATTTGTGGTAGAACTTATTAGGCTTGGCTTAGCGTAGCTATGAGCTTGTCAAAAATTTTAATTCCTCAAAGCTTTAAAAGAACATTTCATTTGAAATGTCCAATTAAAATGCTACATTATAAAATCAGATATATGGGAGAACTCAAGACATACATCATCATTGACTTAACGGGACTGAGATAGTATCATAGCTGCACCTTAGTAGAGCTTTCACACGGGACTTGTAATGATATCACATTTTGTATCTATAGCTAGAAATTGTCTTATGTTAATATAATATACCACCATCTGTATCGCCGCAACGCATTATGGGAGTAAAGGGGTTTCACACACCTAATGACATACGCTTGGACGTGTGTTGGACTACACGACTGTGTGGCCGACACAGCACACCACACACCCGAGCACATGGTAGTATTTAGCATGTTAAATCCCCTTATCCCATAATGCTTTGTGCACAATACAAATAGTATTGGTGATTCTGAAAATCGTCTCTTACATGTTAATGTACCGTATATATTTCTCGATGTTAAATAATAACTCTCTATTTTTTAGGCGATCCTAATTTACCTTCTTCTCCTGGAGGTGCCAGTAAGTGTACACGACTACTGTGCATGCTCAATGTTCGATGTATAATTTGGTTACACGTATTTATTTGTTTTTCGTTGTTTTAACAGCAATCGTATGCCGCTTTACACCTGAGTTCTAGCTGTTTAACAAGGTTCAACACAAATGCTGAAAAATTGTGGAATTGTCATGTTTTGGTCGAATCCTTGAAAAAAAATTGTGTAATTTGCTAGATATTATCAAGGTCTGCATAAAGTAGTATTTAAAAAAATGATTCAAAATGTATTATGTTCAGATTTGCATTTTTATTTAAATACTAACAAAAACCCTCAATATTCTATCATTTTTCAGTTAATGTGTTGATCAATAGAATTATTTTTACATAGTTTTGTGTTTTATTACCTAATAATGGTTACTCTTCAATTAATATTTAATATACTGTTTTTAAGGATAAATTATTGAAAGTTGAATGTGAAATTAATAATAATGAAAGTAGGTAGAAGGTTACCTTTATTTACAGTTTGTTTGTTATGTATAACATTCCAATCAGCTTACCTTGTCTAGTTGTTGTGTTAATTCTTGTTTGACGCACTTGGTAGTTGTAGCTATGCACATTATTTTCATATGTGATTGATGTACTCTACTTGTAGAAACTTGGGCTTAATATTATTATGATTTTTACCACATGTATCTTTTTTCGATATACTAATGTAGGTAGGCCTACATAGGAGTGGTTTACTTTATTGACATCTCTATAGCGCATTCTGTAGTTGCGTCGTTTGGGAATATACTTTAAATAAATCAAATTAATACACTGGTACACAATGTTATGAATACATTATGAGTTTATTGTTGTACTGAACTGATAGGTGTAGTATGGCTATACAACTAGAAAATATCTTGTTGAATAGAAGTTAGAATTTTAATGTTTTGCTTTTATAAATAGTGACCTAGTTCTTATTTTGTTATTTTTAAGCTCATTTTAACATGATGGTTGCTCTACTTATTAAAATAATTATGTATGACTTAAATTATATTTTGATCTGCTAGATGTTATGTAAAAAAAAATGTTTTATTCTTTATAACTTCTAATTATTTTATTTGTTTGTAACATTTGGTTTACATTATGTATTTTATTTTGTACAATGTTGCTTTTGATTGTTATTATTTTAGACTGTTTTACTGTGCTGCACAGTATATGCACCCTACAATGCTTTATGTATGTTGATTTGGTAGCTGCATAACTGAACTTGCAGCATGAATATCCATTCTGGTTTATTTAAGACGCTGAGGTTGTGTACTGTTTAGACAGAGAGGCGTCAACCTATGCCGACAGTAGTATACTGTAGCACATCGTACACTTATGTGTTAACAATTTGGAATTCTCTTTGATGTAGCAGAAGGTCTTAATTATAATTTATGCACAATTAAGAATGCTTATACACACTCCCAGAATGCACTGCCTTGGGTTACGTAATGTGACTCGAGTATTATCCAGGAAATTTTGTATTTTCTTGTTTGCATATCATTTAGATATTACCATAATATATTCCTGTCCAAATAAACTAATGCTACAAATCAAATTTAATATATTTATCTTTATACAAAATTAATGCTAGTATTGTCTGAAATTGGTTTGACTTGATGGATAATTAATAATATTAACTTTATCTGGGTACTAATATCTCTTTGCCAAAATTGACATGATTGGTTAATCAATCTAATATAAAATATATATAAAAACATATTAAATAAGATTGTTTTAAAATACTGTCAACCAAAATTTGTTGTCAAAACATAAAAACAACTTTAATAATTCTGCTTATTTTCAAAATCAAATTGTTAGTCAAACATTATTGTTGAAACAAGAGTCGAAAAATATTGTCCTTAGTTGTGCACAAAGTTCAAGTAGATCAAACATATCGATCTTGTTTCTCTTGCAAAGAAGTCTAACAAATGCATTGCTTTCAGAACCTGGAACGGCTCCTCGGAACGTCCAAGTTCGCCCCCTCAGCTCAAGCACGATGGTCATCCAGTGGGACGAACCAGAGACGCCAAATGGACAAGTCACGGTAATAATGCTTACCTATTTATCTGTTAATTGAAATGTCTTTTTAGTCGAATACTTTCTTCGAGTACAGTGGATTATGTTCGCGCCACAGTTTTCCAGACAAACATTTTAAAAATACTGCCCTGTATGATTAATACCATCAATAAAGTCTTTCTCAGATAAATAATCTTGAAATTGCCCCCTTATTTCAATTTGAAACAAACAAGATCGAGTCATAAAAAGTTTCACAAATGAGTAGACTTTCAATGTGAGGAATTTGATTGCAAATTGTCAATTAATGTTCTAATATTTTTTCTCTTTTTCCATAATTTTAAAATAATTTTAAAAAACTTGTCTCAATTACGTTGTTGTTTCCCTGTCTGCTATAAAATATTGTGTCCTATTTTTTCAATTTTTGTTTGTTTCCATATAAGAGATTAGCATATTCATACAAATACCATTTTTATGTCAAAGTAAATAAATAAATTACTAATACTTCACTGAGTTGTAATTGGATGCAAAGAAAATTAAAATAGGCTAATTCCAGGATCGTAATTGTATTTTTATTTTCAAAGTAGCCTAGGTCTTACTAAATGTACTAACCGTTGCATCGTCTGACTCTAGGGCTACAAGGTGTACTACACGGTAACGCCCAACTTGCCGATGGCGTCCTGGGAGTCCCAGATGGTCGACAACAACCAGCTCACGACGATCAGCGAGCTGACTCCGCACACGATCTACACGATTCGCGTCCAGGCGTTCACTAGCGTCGGACCGGGTCCCCTCTCCGCTCCTGTCCTAGTCAAGACTCAGCAAGGTTCGATGTGATTCAAACATCTACACTGTATTAACAAAGACACATTTTAGTTAACATAATAGGCTATAATAGGCAACTGTTGTTATCAATTAAATGCTTGTTTACTCAGATTATATGTTGCCAAATCTTATATAATTGTAAAGTATATTGAATTCCAAAGTACCTAAGAACTTGTAAAATTTAACTAACATTATCCCTGATGTGCATACCAACTTCCAAACCAATTTGGATAAAGTGGATTTTATTTAAAACAGAGTTTCTTGTAGTAGAGCTGTTTCTGGTACCTACCTCTAATGTTATAATACAATGTTGTAATACACTCTGAACATGGTCTACATGGGAAGAGTATACATTACGCAAATAAATCTATCTATCTATCTAAGATTAAGTAAATTACGAAGATTAGACGATTTTTTTAATTCTTAATCTATGATTTAATTTAGATGTGCGTACTGGATCTCATAGGCTGATTCCTTATCAACGTTCACGTGAAATAATTTATGATAACAATGTTATTAACCATTTTTCTAGAAAAAGCAAAAAGCTGAGCACTTAAACTCATCTCTGCGCTAGCCTCTGCAACTCCTCTTATATATTATTTCTTGTAATTTTTAAATATAGCATTGTACTAATGAATGATATTTCAAGTTGAATGATATGATATTTTGTGAATGAGCGTGAAATGTTTTCCATTTCTAAAAGTATTTAAATAACAAAACTCCAAAGGTTAAAATGTCACTAATGTACTACTTTTCTCACATTGTCTTGGCGTGTTTGCGACAGGCGTCCCGAGCCAGCCCAGCAACCTGCGAACCAGTGACGTCGGGGAGACTTCCGTCACCCTCCAGTGGAGCCGACCGTCGCACTCCGGAGAGAACATTGTCAGCTACGAGCTCTATTGGAACGACACGTACGCAAAGGTGGGCATTTCACTGGAGGATAAACAAGCAACTAACATATCAGTTAATTCTTTGGCAGCATTCATGATTCTGATAAGACAAATTAATTTATCAATGTGGAGATCAAGCAATCTTTTTTTTTAAATATAGTATATTTGAATGTTGGTTCTCGGTCATTGCATTTAATGGTGCTTTGTGCATCACACCCTGTGCTTAACACGATACTCTAAACAACTGTGTCCCCTTTATCTAACATACGACTGTACACTCCAATTTTAAAATGTGACCTAAATGATGTATTGCCTAAATTAAAGTGTTGCATGTAGTAACACAAAGCTACCTCACACTCATTTATTTTCCCCAGGAGAAGCACCATCGCCGTATCCCGATCTCCGAGAGCTACACCCTAACTGGCCTGTACCCCAACACCCTGTACTTTGTCTGGCTGGCGGCGCGATCCCAGCGAGGGGAGGGTGCCACCACCCCACCCATCCCCGTTCGAACCAAGCAGTACGGTAAGACACAACCGGAGACCGGTAGCAACGATGAGGAACATACATTGCCTACACTGTCAAACAAGTCAGCTATTACCACAGCCATCATTTCAATGGTGTGTCTTTAATTAAGGATGCCACTACGTATTTGTGGCTTATCGGGATGGTTCATCACAAATATAATACTCCCCTATAGAGGTGAATTTCTTTACTTGATTGTTGTTTTAGTTGGTAGTGCCTTTATGTTATATTCTTAGTAGGGTTTTTACTTCTTCTTCTTTTAATTCTTACTAGGATTTATGTTTGACGTTTTCCATTGACAAGCATTGATAATAATATCATGTCGACCTTCACTTGATGACAAAACTGAACAAATGAAAAGATCATGTGCCCGCTAGGGCGCAGGAGAGTGAACAATGGAAAATGCCTTTAGTTTATTCTCTTATATTTCTTCTTAAATGCTCTCTTTGGGCTCATTATGCCATCATGCTAGATGGTCTTTATTATTTGCTATGAATGGAGCTAATGTAAAAGTAAAGCAATACAAAATAAACAAAAAGCACAATATTCTCGACTGGGAAAGAATTGTGTTGTTCTGTCAGTAGTGTTTTGTACTTGATTTTAATTTATTTTATTTTTCTCCATCAGAAAACCCTTTCTCTTGTCTTTCTTGTAAATCCTTCATCTCCTAATCACTAGTACATTTACTAACATTATTTATGTATTACTTATTTTATTTATACTAACATTATATACTAACATGATTTAACTATTAATACTATAGTTCTGTATTGTAAACTCACTATCTGTTGAAGGGACTAGTGATGGGTAAATCTGAGAGCAAGGTATAGCAATATGTTTTGTTAGTTTATCTTGTTTGGAAGCAAACAATTCTCTTTTGAGTTTGTAATTAGATTAAGTGGAAGAGATAATTATTATAATGATTATTTGGCAGACATTTTTTTCTTTAAATGCCTTTAAATTGTGGAAAATCTTTAAATGCTGCCATTTAAATTTCCTACAAAAAGTACTCTGGCAAGAGTGTTTAAGGATAAAAGGCTGACTTGTCTGATAGTGTCAGCGCATTCCATGGTGACGGGAGTTTAGAACCTTGGACCTACTATCTAAGGTAAGTTTGTTTATTTTAAAGCAAAATAGGGGCTAAGAGATTGGCTTTTAAAAATGCACAAAATACAAAAACATTCAAAAGCACAGATTTCACAGACTTCTAATATGTGAGCAATAAACTTTATTTCTATAATTGTTTTTTGACGTGTTTAAAAGCAGTTTTAGTTATAGTTGTTATAATACATAGTATATTGGAAGTTGTTAAATTAGTGCTGTAATCATTTTTTGAAACGTCGACAAACAACACAAATTTTAAGAATAGTAGTTATCAAAAGTTTCGTTAACGCCGATTTTCCTCTTAGCCACTTTTATGTTAATGTGAAATCATAATCAAAAGACATCTTAGGTTATAATTTGTGATTTTTGTGTTTTTCTTGTTTAAATTGCCGGTTCACAACTAACTTTCAAAAGGCCCCATGCATTTTGAAAGTTAATTAAATTATAGAGCTGGTCGACTCCAAATACGTATATCTATGTTTTATTAATTTATTTAATGAAAGTTGTGTATTCATTTTTCTCTCATAAAAAATCCATAATATTGAATTAAAACTTCAAAATTGTTAGATTTAAAGTTGAGTAGCCTAATGCTATTAATATAAAATAAACTTGAACAGGCTGGTATTGTTAGATAAGACTTGATTTTTATTCATCACTTGACAGGTACCTACATGGTAAATTGTATGGGCTTCTTGACTCATTACTGTCACTATTTGGATACATTATTGTACTGGCCAAACTAATTTCTTATCTCGACATCCCAAGTACTTGAGTAACTGATCATTCAATTCATGTTGCAAAATAAACTTAAACCTCATCTAAATAATTGTACACAAACTTGGAGTTGATCATTGTGTGCCAGCAGAAGATGGTATGACATTCTTTCTGTACAGCTGTCTGTACAAAGTTTACTTATCTTTCAAAGACTCTTTATACAATTCTCCGTTAAACTGAATTCAACATAGGCGTAAATAAAATGTAGTACAGTAGTAGTGGTAGATCTTTGTTAGTGACGATTAGTGTTTTTTGATTATGATTTCACGACACTTGATGATTTTGAAAACACACGTGTGTCTTAAGCCTCGGTACTACTTCACAGTTTGACCAAAGCTAGTCACAAGTTTTGCATTAAATTCATAAAAACAAAAAAGTTACAAAAAAAAAAAACAGAGTCCATGTATTAACTGTGAATTCCATTCCTCTTGAGTTAGTTCATATGTAGTTTACCCTCAACCAAGTAATGGTAACAGTAATATTGATTGTTTGTATTATATCACGTTCGATGTGGATTCACTCACAGCATTGCATGTTTCACAAGGAATGTTTGATTTTTTTATTGTTATTCGATGGCCTAATTTTTCACTGTTCACAGCACAGCCTTAAGTATTGTACCACACTGCACCAAGTATATGCATCGTTTATATTTATATTAATTGGGCATTTTGTATGCACTCCACCAAGTAATAAGTAACTTATATTGCAGTTAATCCGTTTATCTCACTCACGTTTTCCCCCACAAGCCAACCTGGTGTGAGAGTGCGTGAGTGTGCGGTGTGTGAAATGCACTGTAATTACTAATAATTTAATATTGATCAATCTTCTCCTAGTTGATGATGTACGTATTGTTCAATTAAGTACCGTAATAATTTTTTGAAGCGGTACAATTTTTTTAATATCAGGGAAAGATAATATTTGACAAATATATGCGACAAACTATGAACCCCTAAACTTCTGGCAGGGCATACAATGTCAGGTGAATGGAATTTGAATTTGAATAATTAAGACATTTTTGTCATACAAAATTTTAAACTAAAGTATCAAACAACTGTATTTTGTTCACTGTTGTGAACTACTTTCTACTTAATACACAGACTTTGAGACTACCACTTGAAAGATTTTATTTAAATTTAATATTTCCTGTAAAACTAAAAATATGTTTACCAAAACATAAGTCTGGATCTTGAAATGCTGCATAGAAACCATTTCAATCACTTAGTTTATTTTATTCATCTATTTTTTAAAATAAAGATTTGATATTAATATAGAATAGATGACCTGATAAAATAAAGAAACCATCATGCCCACATATGTTATAATATTATAGCAAGCCAAATATTTAATGAAACTTACATTGTCAACTTTAACCCAAACAAACATACTTAAAACACAACCCTCTCCTTGGGAACATCAATCAAGCCAGGCTAGTTTTTGAAAGTATTAACACGTAACCGCAGTTCCGGGGGCACCTCCCCAAAACGTGAGCGGTTCAGCCGTGGGTGCGACTTCGATCCGTGTGACTTGGTCTCCGCCCCCGGCCGAGAGAAGCAACGGCAGGATCGTCTACTACAAGCTACAGTTTGCCGAGAGCGGGCGCTCCGATTCCGAGGCGTCGGTCATCACTTTGAACGCTACTGACTTTATCCTGGACGAACTGAAACGTTGGACGGAATATCGGATATGGGTCCTGGCGGGTACCAGCGTTGGCGACGGCCCTCCAAGTTACCCAATTACAGTTCGAACGCATGAGGATGGTACGTACACACACAGACACAGGATAGGGGCGATTTGAGTTAGGAGATCATTTCTAGGCTTGAAACTAAAGACTCGTTAATGTAAATTTGCCAGATTCACTTTGAAAAATAAAATCACTAACACCTACATCTATATTTGTAGGCCTAACAGGCTATAGCTTTTGTGGATTAATACATTTTTAACGGGTTTTGCTTGAAATGTTTAAATTAGTCTAAACCATAGTGTAGATAATGTCTATATAGTTGCTATCCACTCTTGAGGGATATTTTCTTCTCTTATGCTGTCTTCGATAACCTTCTCATGAATAACATTAGTTACTACAAGTTTTCTTTAAAACATAACTGCTTTATGTAAAGTTAGTTCAGAAATAAATTAATCATTTGAAGTTCCCAATTAAACTTTGAATAATAATCAAAACTTATTGATACTAATATTAAAATGCAAAAACTCTGAACAAGGAAAGAAAGACCATTTAAAACTAGCCCATCATTTACCTAACCATGGTTATCCTTCATTGATCCCTTGACAAAATTACATAATTCATATTCACATTGACAAAACTGTCAATATGGGGACATGGTGATATATTTTTTCAGAACATATTTTTGCTAATGATTTTTTGGTGACGGGATTTTTGCAGCAACCCCACTGTATTTTTGAAGTGCTATTTTTGTGTGTGTGAGTGTCTGACCATCCGAGGAGAATTTTTTGTCGTCGTTGCCGAGAGGATTTCGACTTACTAATTGTATTTCTGTTTTTTCCATCACAAATGCATTTCCAGCTGCTGTTGTACGGTGGGAGAGGTTTTAAACCGTCAATATTCTATGGCTTGTAATTTTTGTCATAATCTGTCAGTTCCCCCCACCCCCTCTCTGTTGCAACGATGCAATCACCTCCTTTGTGCTATTTTTTCTCCACATTTCGTAAATGTTTAGCAAACGTGAAATCACCCACTCTCACATGGTAATGATGACTTGCTTCACCAGCACACTTGAATGTATTTTTTAATTCAAGAGTTATTCACACACGCACCATTTTTGTTGGTTTTGTTTTTTCTAAACTGCACCACTTGTATATTTAGATATTCACCTCTTTAACTACTGCATGCGGAGCTCTCTTCACTGTCCGTCCATCCTTGTTCCGTCCACTCTTCCTAGGTCTGACGTAGGCTGAGCACACATTAGGCACAGGCACTCACTATAATCTGGCACTTTGTTTATTCTGCACAAGTCTTGTCGTTTTGGTGTTTTAATGTATTATCACTGCTATGAGATGTGACTTGCCGCATCTGTTTGGATGTGCAGACGTTTTAGTACGTTGATATCCTAGCAAAACCCATCCGTCACAGAATAATTCATGTACAACTTACTAGTACACACAAGGACACTACTTACATAAAAGGGAATCGATCGGATCCCGGACGTACGGTCCCGTACCGAGATGCACATTGAATCACATTTGAATACCAATACACAGTCGCCGAGCGAGGAGTACAGGAGGAATTTCTCTATCTATCTCTCTCTATCTCTCTCTATTATTTATTCACTTGTGCATGGTTTGACTGATTTGTGCGTGAGTTGTTGTGCGTGTGCGCAATGTTTGGAAATGTGTATGTGTGATTGAAACACAGGTCTTGCTTAGAGAAATATTTTTTCCCAAAGTTATAGTACTAATATCTCTATCCAACATTCCTGTAATTTAAACAATAACTTAGCCTTGTCCTTATACTACCAACTATCCTTGATTAATTTGCGTCTCCTCTTGGAATTATCTCTTTTTTATTTCTTATTCCCACGTACTCGTAACCTCTACAGATATACAGTAGTTACAGTACCGTACAGTACAACCTATGCATGCTACAGTAGCAACAGCAAACCTCAGACTACGCTGTCATCTTAACATTGCTTTTTGCTTTTTGAGACCCACCGACGGTCACTCACCACAACCAACACCTTTTCCACATCATTACAACTGTTACTAACTTTTTTGTAGCAGATGACAAAACAAGAAACATTTTTACCAGAGATGGAGAGATGAAACATTTTCACACAAGATCAAAATAATTTTTGTTGTGTAGAAATGAAAAAAAAATACTAACAATTTTCTCACTTACAAATACAATTTTTTCCACTTTTTCCCCTAACTAACTGTTGGGTTGCATCGTACAGTGGAACGCAGTAAGTACTCCGCTATACTTCTTACTGTGTGACAGTAGTTGAATAGTTTGTGAGCGTCTCGTAGCGTAGAGTAGATCGTAGATAGTTTTGTTGTGCAGTCTTATCTTCCTGTCTCACACGTATGTAGATCATAGTTACAGTAGCGTTGGTAAATAATTCTCTATCTTGACTAAGTCCGATTCTTTCGTTCTGAAAGTAACCAGGTATGTTTGGTAGGACCCAAGAGTCCTGAAATGTTTGAGGTTTAAAAAAGTAAACTTCAAGATGTGTTAAATGTGTTGGTATTCAAATGTTCTCTATCGTTCTTTCTTCATCATGAAAACATGTGTTTTCAAGCAAAATTTTTAGTATTAGTCAATAAAGTTAGAGACATGGGCTAGGGTTCATGACCAATGTTCCTAAATGTTTTGTCAGTCACGCGCTTTACATCAATTGGATGGCAGGTACTGTAAAAGATGTGGAAAATAATTCATTTTCTGCTGATGAACGCTCTGTATGCGTACGTACCAAATTTTGGCTATGGTACGAAGAAGTGTTGGAAGACTTGACAGTTTCTGTCGCCAGATATCACTTTTCAAAATGATAAACAAGGGAAACAAACCTAAATTATGTATTTTACCCTAATTGTTTCATAAATTTAGTGTGTGAGATCATGCTTTTAAAACTGTCATGGTGAAAGTTCATTGCTTTACTCGACGCGAGTACTTTTCATGCATTCATTTTGCTTTCCACATGCAACTTGTATATCTATCGAAATCGACCTGGAGTCTTCAAACACTTTTCCAAAATAATTGTTTAGATTTCTTTTCTTTTGTGTAGACGTTTTATTTGTGTTCAATATTATGTACATAGACCTAAGGGCACTTTGTTTTGTGTGTAATTATGTACAGTTTAATTTTAAACTTTTGAAAATAAAATACTGAATACTTAATCTAATTTGAACAAAATTTCAAATTATTGTTTCTTTACTTTATCTACTAGTTCTTAGTGAGATATTCTCTAGGAACTTAAAATATTCTTACATGATTAAAATATTTGAAATTTTCTTAATTTCTATTAAAAAAAGATATTTACCAAATTGAATCATTTAAATTATTTCACAGAATCATAAATGTTATGATGAGCACTCAAATTTTCTTAGAACTGTTTAAATTTGTTGGGCATTTTATTTGTTTATTCCTGTGTTATTCAATTACCATTTTATCTGTGTTTATTTTTAATCGTAATATGGTTATGGTGTTTGTATTAAGTTTTTTGTCACAATAGTTTATTTCTGCAAGAAGTGAGCCACTTAAGAATAGAATAACCAAACAAATGGTTTTAAATGTGTATCATATTTCTTCAAAATATATAGTATCATGTAGTGGCTTACATTCATATTATAAATATTTCAAACTATCTGTTGACAACTGTTCTTTTAATAAAAAAATAATATCTATTACATGTAGTTACAAAATAACTCAAATAAGCATTTACTCACAGCTCCAGTTCTGTTTATTCTAAATTTGCAATCAATTTATCAAGCACAAAAATTGCATTGAGTAATATTCTAATTTAAATTTTACGTCTACACAATCATCATAATATGATTCAGCATATTATGCTATAAGTTACCATGAATTAAATAAATGATAAAGTTGTTCAGTCTCTACTCTCTAGTCTTTACTCTCCAGTAAAACTTAACTTTGCCTTGATTTCATTAAACTTTTATTCTGGAAAGTTATGATGCCTGTGTACACGTACTTGTTTTCGAGTGTGATCACACTCGGTACCCATGTGACGAGTGTTTGAAATGTCTTGTGATTGGTTACAGTGCCGGGAAGTCCTCAAGACGTAAAAGCTACGCAAATAAACTCGACGGCTATCCACGTTTCTTGGCGACCACCTCAAGAGAAAGAACGTAACGGCATAATAAGAGGCTACCACATACACGTGCAGGAAACTAGAGACGAGGTGAGAGGAATTACGTCATGGAATGTTAATAGTTTGCCACCTATGAATAACAAAACTTTTGATCTTGGCATAAGTGTATTATGTTTTACAATAAAACACACACACACATAAAACTAAAAGCTGGGTTACTTACCCAATTATTTACAAATAACAATATGTATGAGTCTGACTGATTCAGACATTGAGGCAGACACAGGAAAAGAAGTCAAGACACTGAAATATTGTATTTTTTAAGGAAGTAACCCTGGCTTTAGTTCAGTGTGTATTTTATTGCAATGTGGAATGAGATGATGTGTTTCCAAAATTCTCTTCTCGTCCAGCTTGCATTTTGTGGGCCAATAAGATTTTAAAGTTTATAAATACAATTTTTTTAAAGAAGTTTACTCTACAGTTATCTACGTTTCTGACGACCGCTTTAAGGTTAATTAAACGTATTTGCCTGTCCCTAATGAACATAATGTGATATTTTCACTTACATAAATGTGAATTTCTGTTGCTATAAAACCTAATGAAAACTTATTTGCAGACTAAGAACCTTCTGAACGACCCGATGCGTTTCGACGTCCTCGACGGCAACGCCAACGAGATCAACGTCACCGGACTTCAGCCGGACACCAAGTACTCCGTGCAGGTGGCGGCGCTGACGAGGAAGGGCGACGGAGACCGGAGCACTCCCGTCAGCGTCAAGACTCCGGGCGGAGTGCCCAACAGACCCACCGTCAACCTCAAGTAAGCGCACGCAACATTATATTATGTGAATCAATCCATCTCAGCTGGGTATCGAATCCGGATCTCCCTATTACCGATCATCAGTCGATTGAACCCCTTAGCTACCAAGCTAGTTAACTTAGTAACTTCTGGATTGTTGTTATTAATTTTCATATAAACAATTACACCTACAGGATTGGGATTGATTAATTAAATATAATAAAACTGAAACTGCACCTGCACCTGGGATAGAACCCAGGACCCCCATTTGCTGGGTGGCAACTGTACTAGTTAAAGGAAAATGCATAATATATAATAAATGCCTTATTGTTGGTTATGGCGTCTTGGTATAATGTGGCACTGACTATTAGACAATACACAAAATAAACTCAAGAAAGGCAAACTCTCTCAATTCCATAAATTTAACATAATTTTTCAGTTGGTAGACACTAAATACAATTTTTTTATTTATTACATTTATTACTTTCATTGCATCACTGGTAGTAGGCCTACTCAAAACAGGGGGATCTCCAGCATTCAGATATATTTTGGTGGAGGTGCCAGGTTCATAGAATTCCCACTTAAGGATGGCCCTTACCTCCTGACACCCAGGGTCAACAAAAACATTCTGTATAATCCTTGTTGAAGGATAATGCTAAGAAAAAATATGTGTCTTAAATGGAAGGCATGTTTTTTTTGTCAGGACTTGATACCCGCACAGACATACAGAAAAGAGATACCGGTACATATAGATAGGGGAGCTTGCTCCCTTACCGTCCGTATCCTACATCGTACATGATTGCCAAATACATCACTTTTTTATAACTGAATAGTATAGACATTAAATCAATCAATCTTTTACCAAATTATACTGCATGTGGGTTTCATTTTCCAAGTAGGTTTGTGGTTTGTTCGTTCATTTATTAGCCATCTGTAGTACCTACACTTATGCGTCCACCCGGACCATTGTGGTGGACAAGGTTTTGTACCTTTGATTGAAATTTGAAAGTTATTTTTAGTAAAGGTCAAAAACTAAACTTCTAAGCTTTTTAAATCTACTTTTTAAATGCTCTTTGTTACTATACTGTTATTATTAATTCATGTACATAGTAATCAATTTCCTTCATTACTACCAATTTATTGATGAACACGTTACCGGTACTTTCTAGGATCTTGGAACGTGATCCGGTCGTCAGTATCGAACTGGAGTGGGGCCGACCGACGGCTACATTCGGTGACCTCCTGGGATATCGGCTGCGATACGGCATCAAGGACACGCCCCTCAAGGAGGAGTTCTTGAAGGGAACGTCCGTACAACATCACAAGATCAACGACCTTGGTAAGAGAGGGTGTATGTTACATCGGATAGAAATCACCGATAACAGGACTTGCAGTCTATGTGGGAGGGAAGAACAGAGCAGAGAGCATCTGATGAGATGTTCAAGACAAAATTGATGCCCTTCCACTTGGCATGAACTATGAGGAAAAAGAAGCCTGTCTCTACTGGAAAACCAGAAAATGCATGATAGCCCTATTGATGGCCCAGTAAGCCAAAAATGCGGGCATATGAAAAGAAGAAGAAGTTTTAAATCAACCTTGAGTTTTGTGGCTTTTGGCATACATTTTGGTAGAATGTCCGCTTGAGCGTTCTCATCAGTTTTAGTCGATGACTCTCTTTACATACGTAACTAGGTGATAAGCAGTTATTTAGGGTATGAATAAAAGGGAATTTTGTGTTTATACTGTGCCCAAAAGTGGTTTAACTGTGAGAATAATTCAAAATTTAGTTGAAAGTGGTAATTGTTTACTGGGATCTTGTAAAAAACTAATTACCGCTAAAATTTTGTTACGAAAATGCAGACTCGGGTATTTGTGTTAAAAATAAATGGCCCCTTCAATTAAATTATTATTATCTAACAAAGGTTGTTTGTGTAGTTATGAAGGAATGCCCTAGATCTGTCAGTAGGGCTTAAAATCCCTGTTCTCGAGGAGACCCTTGTAACAGTCGACTGCCGATAGACAACATCGAACCACCCCCACTGATTCTCCTCCCAAATCTGATCAGACTTTTCTTTGTTGTACTTTGTTTGATGATTTTCAGCACGTTTATCACGCAAGCCGAGTCCGTGCTGAAACATACGAACTGACCTGTGTCCGAACTGAAATCGCCTGCTGAACACCTCAGTCCGGACTGAGTCCAGCTCGGTCTGTACGGGCTGAAATTTGACTTCTAAACCCAATCAAGCTCAAATATGCGAACTTGCGACCATTTTGCTTGTAATCGTCCAATCACAGTCACTGTTTTTAACAACAGTAACAACTGTCACAAACAGCTGTGCATTGATACATTTAACAAGCGGTGACATTTCTAAACCTTTTAGCTCGGACTGAGCTAGTCCGGCCTGAAAGCTCTTGATAAACGTTAGTGAACTGAACTGAAAATTCAGTCGGCATCCAAGTCAGTCCGGACTCGGCTCGCTTGATAAACGTGGTCATTGTAAAAGTTGTATTTTGATTAGTGCTGTGTGAGTTCAGGTCATTTAGAGTTCGAGTCAAGTTTGACTTGGGAATCAAATCGATATTTCACGTGAATTCAAATTTTTCTAGTTCAAATTTCCTGCATTTTGCGCCATGTAAAAATGTATGTGTGTGTAGTGTGTTGCTTATAGCAGGCACAGACAAAGATGGCCGCCTAAGCATCAGGACCCTTATTCTGTTTCTATTCGACAGCTCTCACTTGGGTGAGAAGTGACAACTGCGATTCTGTTTGGTTATCGATATAGAAACATTGCGATATATCGTTCGAAAAAGTGACAACTTCTCACTGAAATAATTCTTGGTGAGAAGTCAATACGGTTACGTGATTGGTCGAGGCCGGCAAAAGACGGGCGTGGATTGGTCTGTGAAAACTCGGATGAAAAACTACTACGCGTACTACGCTTTGTGGCCTTAAAAACTCGACAACAACAACAACATCATAACAATCAAATTCTGAATAACTAGGGCCTAAGTTCCATTGTAGTTTAAAGGTGGTTTAATCATTTTCTATGCAAGTATTTTACATAAGCAAGGCATATTCCAGTACATTTACGCGTAATATTCCTGTTTTATGTTGGTAGACGGTACACTATAACCTAACTTTTAACAAACATCATGACCCATATGTTTACATGTTCCGTAATTATTTTCATCGCCTAAATTCTGCTAATTGAATTGTTCTACATATTTCAACCATCATAGTTTACATATTTTCACGAGGATACTACAATTGTATTCATTTTTAAAACACAAATCTCGTAAAGATATTCGAAGTGCAAATCCAAACATAACCCCACTTTTTATTTAATAGCGCGCATTTTAAATTCCAACCTCCTGATTGGCCAAGAGGTCTCACTTCTTGAAAACTCGCACTTCCGGTCGACATCGATCTTTTTCGATTTCGAATTGTAAACAGAATCGCACACATGAGAGGTTCACTTTTGGGGTGAGATGAGACGTGTCGAAAAAAGTGAAAAGTGAGAGCTGTCAAATCGAAACAGAATAAGGGTCCTGATTTGTGATCGATGTGTCAAATAAACTTGAATTTACATTATTTCTTTCTGTTTACATTATAGGCGTAGGCCTTAGTAGATTTATATCCGAGATATTTTATATTTTGATTAGAGATTTTTTTTAATTAAGAAAATCCACTCTAGACTAATGTTGGAGCCTCTCGGAGGCTAGAGGTAGCTACTGTCTTGTAAGTCTAGGCCTAGTCTAGGCTCTACTTTACAGTACCGGTATGAAACAAATTAACAAAGGTACTAGGGCCTAGGCCTATCTAGGTTTAGTTGCCATCTAGGCATAAAGCCTTAACCAAATTTCTATTGTTAGTGTAGGGACTAGAGCCAAGACCCAAGCTTTCATAGCAAGCAAGGCAAGTGGGCCTATGTGTGTTTTCTATTGCTCGGCCCTTTGGCAAGTCAAGAGCTAGTACTAGGCTGATGGGCCCAGAACAATCCAGGCTAGCTAGTCTGTGATACCTTACTTAGGCCTTATCACAAATAGGTATAAGCCAAACTAGGTTAGTCCTAGTAGTAGGTCTACCTAGGCCTTCCATCCAGGTATATTGATCATTCTTGGCTGCACTAGCAAAGGCCTACACTAAGGCTAGCCCTAGGCCTACAAATTATTTTATTTTGCCTCTAAGTTTCCTGTCTAGGCCAAGGCCATGGTTTGGTTATTTTGATTTGTTTGTTAACTTGGTGTAGTTGTAGTAGGTATGCTTAAACATTTTCATTTTAGGCCTACATTATTTTCATTCTCTTCGAATGATTTTACTTTGAACTCGAACTCGAAACATCAATTTTTCAGGTACTCGGAACTCAAAAAAAGTTCACGAGTTGATGTTCTTGTCATTCTGTCAATACTTTAGTTTTGTTTCTATATCTATTATGTTTTCTTGTCTTTCAGAGCGCGGCGTCGAGTATGAGTTCCGAATCTGCGGACAGAACCACATTGGTTTTGGCCAGGAGCAGATCAAGTACCTCGTCACTCCCGAGGGACCTCCGACCGGCCCCCCCACTAACATATCCTACGACTTTCAAACCCCCGACACTGTGTGTGTCACCTGGTCGGCCCCCACTAGAGAACATCGCAACGGGCAGATCACGCGGTACGATGTTCAGTTCCACAAGAAGATTGATCACACGACGGTTACCGAAAGGAATACCACACAGACTAAGGTATGTAGGCCTATGTGCAGTTTTTTTAAACAAAGATTTTTTTCTATTTTAGTCCTTTTTAGAACTAAGTTCACACCAAATAATACATTAAAAACACATTAATATTTAATACACATGTAATACATGACACATTGATTAGAGGTATGTATGGTTAATGTGATTTAGAGAGATTATAGTGTAGCAATTTATTATCTTCAAAGTGATAAAATGATGGTCCTATAATTGCTAGATTAAGAGGATGGGATAGTCGCGAAATTAAAAACACGCAAAATTACAGTTTTTTTGTGATATCTCGAGAACTAGCAAAATATCTAAAAACAGATTCTAGACTGTATGTGGTTTTGTGAGAACTATAGCCTGTACGAAAAAATATTGTAATG
The DNA here is from genome assembly GCA_024449915.1 of Sweltsa coloradensis. Classification (NCBI taxonomy): domain Eukaryota; kingdom Metazoa; phylum Arthropoda; class Insecta; order Plecoptera; family Chloroperlidae; genus Sweltsa; species Sweltsa coloradensis. Next base: position 26,728 of record JAMZAV010003296.1, read on the forward strand.
TGATGGTAATTAAGTTTTTATTTTAATTAATTAAATTCATCTTAAATACAAACCGCACCGATTATTATATTTAAATTTTTTTTTTGCATTATATTGTTCTAACAAATCCACATAACAGTCTTGAATCAGTTTTTAGATAGTTTTGCATCGTTCTCGAGATATCACGAAAAAACTGTAATTTCGCGTGGTTTTAATTTCGCGACTATCCCATCCTACGGACAATTAGTTGGAGATGGAGACGAAGCAACAGGAGGGAAACATTGTTTACAATTTTTTTGTGGAAGTACAGACACCAAACTATAAGTGCTCAATGACATGGCAGTTTTCTAATAATAGTTAGGAGATTGATAAGAGTTAAGGCTGAGGGCTAGACTCGATATAAAACCACACTAAATAACCATTTTTGTCATCTGAACAACAATTATACCTACGGGAGTGTTTCCCGACTAACCAAATCGAGAAATGTTAAATATGTTTTTGTCAGAACTAAAAACTACAAGATGAAAGTTTTAAATCAGTTTGTTTTTTGTCGACAAAATGCAATTGAATGTATTGGTAAGTAAAAATCAAGTTATTAATTTAATCCAGAATGACTTAAAATATGAAATCTTGTAAACCAACCATAAGTAAGAGTGATGAGTTAATGACTGATAAAAGATCATAATATGTTTAACTTAATATTAATGAGTTTTTAATCCTTGTTTTAGGCTGTGTTCACAAACTTAGAAGAGGACACGGATTATGTGTTCCACGTGCGTGCCTTCACGTCGCAAGGGGGCGGTCCGTTAAGCGAGCGCATTGCAATCCACACGGAGCGAGACATTTCACGCGCACCCATGAGTGTCAAGGCTGTGGCCACGTCGGAACAGAGCGTTGAGGTTTGTAAATAACTGTGATAGACTTTGATTCAACTTGTAATAAGAAATTACTGAAAATTTTCTTTAAAAGTGTTTTCAGAAGAAAGGGGGTGGGGGAAATGTGGCAACTCTGAACAAGTGTCTCTTTCTTGGGGATCTTTCTTATTTCAAACAGTTTTATTGTTTAATTCTACTTTTACAGGTATTTTGTCTTGATAAGGGCATTTTAAAATCATTCACATTTCATTTTTGTAGCATTTATTTTTCAAAGAAAATTTGTTCAACACAACACATTGTTCAAAACACAAAAAATTTCAGCTGGACTTTTAATTTCACTTAAAAATTACTAACAAAAATTGGTCAAATTCATGCAAATACTTGCGCTAGGTAGGCCTATATATTTAATTTTTGAATCTAAGAGAATTAATTTTTTTTAGGCCTTCTAAATTACCAAACCACCATTTTTAGCAAAACCTTAAACAGCTGCATCAGTTAATGTATTGAAAACGTGTGAAATATCCTCGGTCGGGACAGTATTTGTCATTTCTGGATTGTATTAAATATGACCAATTTCTAAGTTTCATAGTAAAAACTTCAATTATTGTGTGTGGGCATTCATGATTGGTGTTATAATCTCATGTGTGTTTGTCTAGGTCTGGTGGGAGGGTGTGCCAAGTCGTGGTGGGAAGATTGTCGGCTACCAGATCTTCTACACAATGACAGCAGTCGAAGATCTTGACGAGTGGTCACAGAAGACGGTTGGGTTGACGGAATCCGCCGACCTAGTTAATCTCGAAAAGTTTGCTCAATACGCGATCGCCGTTGCAGCCAGAACTAAAAACTCTGGACTTGGACGGTTGTCAGAAAAGGTAGGAATAAACTCATACATTGTTCTAACAACTGTTTTTTTGTTTTTAATATATTAGGATTTGTATAATTATCTGGTAATTTTTCAATTTCAATGTGTATCTGGTCAGCTAACAGCCAAGTCTTGAAACATAAGCCTGTAAAAGAAACTTGTTTTGTTATATTTCCCCATTTTTAAACAAACTAACATTCAGGATGAGAAGATTTGCTCTCAGTGACTTGGGTTAATTTTGCTTGACTTGGTTGCCAGGTAGACAAAACACTATATGAGAAACTTTTCCAATCAGACCATGGTAAACAAAATAGCCTTTTAAAATTAACCCCTAATCAAGACTGAATCTCCCTCCACCCCCCAACCACCATCCCACAATGCCTAATACTAGTAATCACTGCAAGGATGTATTTGAAATACAAATGTATTTATTAAATCCACTGTCCGTCGAGTCACCTTTATTGTTCTTGTTCAGGTGACTGTGAAGGTAAAACCAGAGGACGTACCTCTCGGTTTGAGAGCGCACGATGTCAGCACACACAGCATGACGCTGTCTTGGGCCCCGCCAATCAGACTTAACCCCGTCAACTACAAAATCTCGTTTGATGCTGTCAAGGAGTTTGTAGACTCGCAAGGCATCACTCAGACACAGGTACGTTTCGGTAGAGATATGAGTATGCAGCGTTTTATATTTTCATTTTGATTCACAATCATTTTTAATTTTTAGCATTATATCATGACATGAGTCTATTTTTTACATACCTCCAATAACTTATGTAGCTACCTGTTTTCATCATGCGTGTATTGTAAATTTACCTACTCACTCTTAAATATAGAGGTGTGCTAGTGCAAAATTTGCATTTTTCACAACTTTCTAATTTTGTCAAAAGTCCCACAAATTATTAGATAAGATTTGTAATTATTTGCTTCAACAAATCCGATCTCAATAATTGACCATCCCATAGGTACAAATTTTGTATCCAAAGTTTGGTTCATAAAATTAATTCTTCATAATCTTGACTGCTCCCTCGAACCTACCGAGAGGAAGTTCCTTTACGTCAGAAGGTAATGCATTCCAGAGTGCTCACTCTCTCTCTGTGTAGGGGGAATGCTGTTGTTCGAGCAATTGACGGTCTTAGGGTCAATTACTTATTACAGCCACAAACAGCAAAACAAATAGTAAAAGATAACCAACAGCACTTACGCCCTTAAATAAAATTATAAAATAATCTTCTGTAATCTAATAAAATAGGAAAAGAAAGACTTCGATGGTATGGGCACGTACGAAGAATGAAACAAGATAGAATACCAAGAAGAGAATTTGAACACACATGGGGGGGAGTAAGAAGAGTTGGACGCCCAAGAGATAGATGGAAGGACCAAATAAAATGGAACATTGAAGAAAGAGGAAAATCATGGGAAAGAATTAATGAAGAAAGACTCTGGGAGGATAGAAAGAAATGGAGAGAACTGGTAGAAATGCCTGTCATAGAAGACATCGAAGTAGATGAGGAGGTGTTGAGCCTGGCTAGCAAACACTGAAAGTCCACAGCCCGAGAAATTGGTGATACGTCACCCCCGACCTGACTTATGTTGGAACGGGTGTTTGATTATTATTATAATCTTCTGTCAACCAACAAGAATAATAATGATAATATCAGACCCCTATTCCAATTATTATAATAATTATTATTATTATTATTATTATTCATAGTACAATAATTTTAAAAATGTGTTTGTTTCTCAGGTTGTCCCCAGAAGATCTCTCTTACTGGAACCTGACACAAGATCTCACACCATCAACGAGCTATCACCGTTCACCACCTACAGTGTGAACGTAAGCGCTATACCGTCCGACCAACAATACCGACCACCTACAAAAATCACCGTCACCACGCAAATGGCAGGTCAGTAAAAAGCACGATGTTTTGTTATTTTAGTTTGATTCCATCCCAGGTTAAATTTGGAAAAACTGTTCCTTTAGAAACAGTTTTATTATTGTGATCGGGAACTGGCACCTCATATCGTCTTTGCATAGGTACATTTTGAGAATGGATATTTTCACAGTATCAAAATAAGTTTGGTGTTTTCTTCAATAAAATGTTGTACATAATGTTTTAGGCAGAACTAGAGGATATGGGACATGTGTCCTGATCGCTCGGCTGACTGACACTGCAGGTGTTTGAAATTTTGAATACTAGTTGTCACGGCGATGGAAATATAAGGCTCTACGGTAACACTTTTCTAAAATAGATTTTCAAACAATTTTTTAAAATGTATATATTTTGTTATAAAGTACAAATTTGGCTATATTCATCAATTTGTTGTGGCTGATTGAGACAAAATTTTGAAAATCTACGACTGTATGCTATCTACATGTATGCTTTATTGACAACTTTGCAAAGTTGTATATACTTTGGATGCTTCTAGGCCAAGCGAACAGTTATTTGCCAAGTGCTAAATGTGTCCTATTCCCTCTTAATTAATTTTAAACGAGGAAGCGGAGCGACCGAGTGTCTCCATTCAACTCGAACGGCTCTCATTCTGTGATTCTGTCTGTCTGTCTCTACGACGAAAATCAGCCGAACCGCTGAACAGATTGGGCTGAAATTTTAAAACAGACATCCGGTACGAGTTTACTGAGAACTGCTAACAAAATCAGCTAGATCCAATGCGATTTAATCCTTCAATAAATAAAAATGTGATTTTTTAAATATTGATAGCATTTGTTTAGTAGCAGCTATAGCGGGACGTTATCTACGTGGCTTGCATGGCCTATTTGTAAGCATTTAGTCTACCGCACGGAGGGTTGGGGTTCGATACCCGTTAGCTCGAATTTTTTTTATATTTTTACACCCACATATTATTTTTTAGGGGTGTTAAATAGGAAATAAAACTTACATGATTTTGTTTTATCTTGGAAATTTGTTAATGTTTCACGCTAATACGTTTCGAACACGATTCGCATTTTATATGTTCAATTTAAATAACTTTGGAAACGCCAAAGTCGTTGTTAAACGAGGGAGTGAGCCATGTGTTGAGTACCCGGTATCATTCCTCATACTGGGCTAGATCCTTAGGTATAGGGGAGGAAAGGGGATGTTCCCGCGTACTCAACACTTGGCTCTCTTCTCACTCGTTTAACAACGACTTTGGCGTTTCCCTAGTACTATTTTGAGCTTGTGTTTTTCTCGTCCCCCAACTTACCCTCGTGTGTCTTCAGCTCCCCAGCCGATGGTGAAACCCGACTTCTACGGCGTGGTGAGCGGCGTGGAAATCCAGGTGATTCTCCCTCAAGCGTCCGAAGAGTACGGTCCAATCAGTCACTACTATCTCATCGTGGTTCCCGAAGATAAGCTCACTCTCTACAAGAATCCCGATCAGTTCCTAACGGATGAGGTAAGCGTAAGCGTAACCAATATTTAATTTATACGTGTGTGTTAAGGATGCACATCGATACTTTTTTTTTCATTATCGATTATCAAAACGGTAATGTCATTATGGAATTGATAATATCGATATCACCAACAAAGCCTGTCCTGACCTTTTAAGTTGAACCTCAAGTGTAAGTTAAAACAATACCATCGCGTTCCGTTCACTGCCTGGCTGTCTTTTATGTCATGTGTTTGGCTTACTTTATCGATGATAACTCATTCCCAAACATAAATCTCGAGTGTGACACCATCAGCCCAACCAGTTCATGGCACAATGTGAGATAATCACCATCTTTAGAGTTTGGTTTGTGCCACTATTGACCAATTATTTGATATTTCGATAATCGATAATGAATTTTGGTTATCGATTATCGAAATTATATCCATTATTGATTATCGATCGATAATATCAATTATCGTGTGCATCCCTAGTGGGTGTTGTGCTAGTAGTAGGCCTATCTAAAGCCTGATTTAGATGGTTCAATATAACGTTCAAGCCATTAAATTCAAGGGTTTGATTCAATTATTTTTCCTTCAATGGTACTGTTAAGACCATGGTCAGGAACATGCGGCTCCTGAGTGGGTCTTGCCTGGCTCTATAGTCACAACAACATCCAAACAACAAATATCCAATGAAAATTGATGGTATTAACAGAGATTGTACTGACAAATTTGGTGTTAAATTGATTGTAGAATGTAATGGTTTTCCACTTTGTGTAATATGTGAAGTTTACTTCCAGTAAAAATGTAACATTGAATGACATTTATTAAAGCGTCATAGAACTGTTTTTCCATGAAATATCCTAAAATACTAAGTATGCAGAAATGCGGAAGAAGCAACGAACTGTGCAGGTCCTACCTGTTTGTGTGAGAAACATTAACTAAACTACATAGTAGTTATTTTAATTTACTTATACATTACTTACTTGAAGTAGTAATAATCCTATGAATTGTTTTACAGATGATTGCCAACAAGGGAGCAAAACAAGAGCGGGAGAATGCGCCGTACATTGCTGCCAAGTTTCCCCAGCGAAACATTCCGTACACATTCCACTTGGGCAGTGGCGACACCTACGAGGGATTTGTTAACCGGAAACTGGAACGCGGGAAGAAATATCGCATCTTTGTGAGGGCCGTCGTAGACACGCCGCAGAAGGTGAGACATCCTCAACTGATGCTATTCTTTCTAAACTGAATTGAATCAAAATTCATTGTATCAAAAATTAAAGAGATACAAACAGGTCTACCAAGATTCAGAAAAACACAAATGCTAATTTTGGTTTAGATTAGATAAGAGTTGGCGGTATTTATTTTAATTAGAGAATTTAATTTGTATCGTATCTTGAAAGAGGTTCAGAAATTTATTTTTATGTAAATTCATGTATTGGGATATCATTGTTGATACTATACAACTTCGTGTCAAAATTTGTTTATTAAAAGATCCTCTCGTTCAGTAATATTTCCTCTAAATAATGTGTAATACTAATGTGTTTAAAGAAAGTATCCCTTTTTTGCCAGAGTATTATTTTTCATTTTGTTTAGTTTGATCTTTGGTTGGTTATCGCACAGTCATCGATTGGATCGGGGCCTACAGGGTTGGCTTAGTCGCATTGGTTTAATGTCCCCCACTGAAAATCAGTTATACTGTATAACTGAGTGGGTAGACTCTAAATACGAATTTATTTATTTATTCATTCATTTATTACTATATTCATAGCACTGAATTGGTAGTGTAAATTGTTACATATTTCAAATTTGGTGTTGCAAGCATGCTCTGCTTATTATGCATCTTACTGTAGGTAGTACTTTGTCATGGCTTGTTATTATGATGCTGAAAACTAAATAATAACATGTTTTTGTTTGACAGCACCTGTACACTTCGAGCCCCTTCTCGGAGTTCCTAGCGCTGAACATGCCCCAGGTGCCCCCAGGCGACCCCCCCAGTCGCCCCAACCCCAATCTGCCGTCCGAGAACACGGAAGTATCCGTTATCTCAAACACGGAGGAGGCTGGAATGGTCTGGGTCATCGGCCCAATCATACTAGCGCTGATGCTCTCCATATGCTTCGTGCTGCTCTTCATTATTAAGAAGTGAGTTGCACACTTTCTATTTATTAGTAGTGTGCTGGTACCCAAAATTTTGGGTTGGGTCGGGTATTTGGGGGACCACCCGATAGTCGAAAAAGGGTCCCCGATTTTTGGGTGACAAAAATATTCTTTTGCGGAAGGTTCAGGATTTAATACTTTATTGGTGGAGGTGCCGGTTCAGACAATTTCAAAATGCCATTTTAAAAAAATCCAGCAAATAGAAAATGATTTGTGATAAAATAATGTGAGATTCTTCACAACTAAAGTTTGTTACCCATTTCAACATGCAGTATTATAACGAAGCCGTTTAAAATCTCTCAAGTAGCAAATAACTGTGTGGTCAATACATGTTTATTTTACATTTGGTTTTGGCAATTATCAAAACTTATTATACAAATGGGGGCAATCAATTTGCAACATGTTTCATGTTTCTAATGTCAGTATACCTCCGGCATATATTCGTATTAATACAGTAAGTAAGCAATGATATAACCTTGTTGCACTTGGTTCTTCAGACGGCGCCAGCCTTGCAAAGCGCCGGACCAGGCGGCCGTCACGCGCCCCCTAATGGCCGCCGACCTCAACACCAGTCACGCCCCCACGGACCCCGTCGAGATGCGCCGACTGAACTTCCAAACCCCCGGGATGATCTCTCACCCTCCCATTCCGATCTCCGAACTCAACAATCACATAGAGAGGCTCAAGGGTAACGACAATCTCAAGTTCTCGCAGGAATACGAGGTGAGTGACGGGATCAAGATAATTCTTTTAATTAAAATTGCACTAAAAGACGGTTATTTCCACAATGAACAAGAAAACTGAAAAAGTTAAAATCAGCTTCAAAATTATTTTTTTCCGGGCCATGCTTCATTGTCCTACAAATCAAAATCAAAATTCAAAATAAAACTAGTAATTTGCAATGTGAGTAAACCCTAATTAATTAAAACTTGTGTTCTTAATAAAATTATGTTTTAAATTCTGGTGATCCAACTAGTGAAGTCCCTAAATTTGCTTTGGGTATATGACTCAATGTTAGATTTATTTTAATTCCAATTTATTAATACAGATCACGTAATGCCGGAGTACAGGACAGACGACACCTTCTTTTATGTGCTCGAGTAAAGGAAGTGGTTGACAAAATGCTAGGGGGTATGGACAGTAGCCAAACGGATGTATATCTCTACTGGAGGGCTAGACGCATGATGACAACATTTAAACGGGGCTTTTAGGATTGCTTGGAATTTTAATTGACTGATGTAGTAGCCCTACTGTCATTTGTGTTGATTTCTAATTTCTACTTACTATATCCTGTAGAGCAATAAAAACTTGTTGTTGTTGTTATTGTTATGTTATTAAGTGGATGTATAAAGATAAAATCTCCCTCAAGTTAGTAAGTAATAACATTATTTTATTATATTATGTCTACATATTACTGTTTTATGTATTGTTTTGTAAATCTACATTTTATTATGTTGTTGAATGTGTTTTTCAGTCAATTGAACCGGGGCAACAGTTCACGTGGGACCACTCGAACATGGAGGTAAACAAGCCCAAGAATCGCTACGCGAACGTCATTGCGTACGACCACTCGAGGGTCATCCTCCAACCTCTGGACAACGTACTCGGAAGCGATTACATCAACTCCAACTACTGTGATGGTTATCGGAAACACAACGCTTATGTTGCTACTCAGGTACGCCCGGAGAATTACAAATCTGACAAGTTTATATTGGGATAAGTGGTGACGAAATGTTTGGCTTGGTCTGCCTTTTATTTAATGTCCCCCAATGAAAACCAGTTACGTGACTGAGTGGTGACTGAGTTCTCATAGCGCCGAGAGATTGCGCGCTTTGTTCAAAGTGATCTTCTTAAACGAGTAAACTCGTGTATGGGGATTTTGAGCGGTAATTTTAAAATGAGAAAACTCATGATGGCAGACAACGTGTAAATTAAATAATTATTATTTAACACACGAATGTCCGCTCATTCACTGCTTGGCAGAGAACAATTGATTAGTGCTACTCTGCATGGCAGTGAAGGTGTTAAGGTAGCAGAACATCTTGTCAACACAAGGTTTAGTTGTAAATGCAGTAAAGAAAATATTTCTATAATGTTCATATGTTTGCTTGTTTTAGTTTAAATACCATTTCTATTTTGTTTCAAAGAGATTAATAATTATGATTTTAAATTTCTATACTTTTCAAAGCAAAAACTTAATTATGTATGTATGAATGTATGTAGGACTATGTAGGTACCTAATACCTATTAATAGTTAGTACCGATATTCAATTTTTGTATGCATACCTTTTATAATAGGCCTACATATATAATTCAACATCTCGTAAACAATCGATAAGAAAGCATTCATTCCACAAGTAAATACTTACTTACGAACACTTTTGTGTTCGAAAATAACTTTAAAATATACGAATTTAATACTATCTTACTATGTATGTGAAATTCTTTTTGAAACAATATAACTTTTTACATCATTATAATGTAGTTAAAACACGGTTGTTTGCCAGTAATATTATTTTCTAGTGATTACACATCTATAATTCTATTTTAATTTTTAATATATTTTTTTTTCTTCACACCATAGTTTTGTTGTCTTAGTTTGATATGGAACAAAACATTCAAACAGCAATTTCAAGTGAGATTGATTATTCAATATTGTTAATCTATTGAACTATTTTATTTCAGGGTCCCCTGCAAGAGACGTTTGCCGACTTCTGGCGTATGTGCTGGGAGCTTCACACCGCCACCATCGTCATGATGACCAAGCTGGAGGAGCGCACTCGCATCAAGTGCGATCAGTACTGGCCGACCGCGGCACCGATACTTACGGATCCATGACTGTGACCATTAGCGATGTGCAGGAGCTGGCTACGTACTGCATACGAACCTTCCAGATCCACAAGTCTGGGTGAGTGACTTGCCATTTGCTAAGAAAATATAAGATAAGAAATTTATTCAACACAAATGTTGGGGATGACTTTTGGAGAACTTTTATGGAACTTATTCCTTTTCTAACATCTGGAACTTGTACTTTAAGGTAGTCGCTATGATATAGGAGCTTGGAGTAAAGTTAACGTTCTTCCTCTAAAAGTTCTTAATGTTGTCGTTGTCATGGTGAATTCAGCAATAATCATTGCATGTTTAAAAAACTCTTGTTTCCAATATAAATCGGGTCACGGGGTAGCTATAGCCACCAGTTTTCTGGACACACATAGTTTACTATCTTCAGCTTGCCAGGACTGTTGTGTTCTCTTCTCCTTCCATTTCATCAATAATTAAAATTATGTACGCAATGTATACTTTATTAATTTTGCTAACTTTAATAAAATAAGTACTTACTCTAGCCGTATTTTGGAAAATTGAATTGAAAAATTTGATTTTTTTTGTTTTGGGGATTTGCATGCTTCTGAGAATTTAAGATATCCCACCCTCAATTTGTCAGTTTTAAACAAACCCTTCATTTCTTTTGAAGATGTTAAGGGTGTATTCAATATCAATTAACAGGTGTAGAAGTCATTTTATTTTACCAATTACTTCAATACCTAACTGCTACAATTACTAATTAATTATTTACCCGATTGCAAGCCTACCATTTTTTAAACTTTTGCAGCTCATAAATGGACCTTGGCTTGGAATCAATGACAAACTTATGGAAATTTACATGTTGCATGTTTTTGTTAGATGAACTTTTAATCAGTGGTCGGCTTGTATTCGGTGTCGTCTTGCAATCGAGTAAATACGGTACTCATGCGGCCTGCCCCAGTTTGGCAATTACAATGGGTTTTGGTCATACATTTTACTTTACAATTGAGTACTTCTGAACTGAATAAAGTCAGATTTGACCTGAAGAATATAATACAGTCAAAAGTCATTACAACGAACGCCAGGGGATCCCGCGATTATTTCGTTATAATGATTATTTCGTTAAAATGATGTCATTTTATTTTCGCTAAAAACAAGATCCTCTATCCCCAGATTACCAATGCACCCACCGCGCTGCCCGCAACCCGCATTGCATCCGCGTGATGCAGGCAGCAGGCCTGCTCTCACTAGGCGCGTAAGCCATGAGAGCGAGAGAGACAGCTGCGGGAATCGGCGGCGCGACAATCTACTCGTCGGGTCGAGAGCTTGCAGCTGACCATGCACGTGCTTTGTGAATGAAATGTCAAGTTATCTGTTTTCACGGTCGCTGTGCCCCTATCGCCCGCGCTGTACTTGTGTTTCAAAATGTAAAATATTTTTCACGTTGATATCGATCAATGCCCGTGCATGAAGATCAGATTTCCCTGTACCTCTTCATTTACTATGTGAACGATATTTTCTACGAATTCGAATCGTGCTTGCGACGAGAGCACTTGCACCAAGTGATTGAACTGCATCCTTGAAGTCCCTAAGGAATGGTCGAGATCTCCAAGGTCGAATTCGGCTCAGCTGTTGCAACACGGCTAGCGGTGGTGTTTTATATCAGAGAATAAGACACGGCAACTCAACTCATTTAATACTTGCGCCTCAGTTTAACAAGTGTTGTATTGACAGCATCATTGATTAAAAACAATGATCTTGCAATTATTGTTGCGTAAGAAAAACACGGCACTGCTGAGAGAGAATGTGTAGTGTCTGAGCTGGCAGGCCGGCCGAGAGAGGAGAGCGAGAGCCGTGCCACTGGCAGCACGAGTGGGAGGGGAAGGGTAACCGTTCACGTAGGCGGCAGCTGCCGGCGGGCGGGGAGGGGTCTGGTGAAGTGGCCGGCCGGCGAGTGAGGGAGAAGAGGGGTAATGTTTCTGTTTACTGTCCGTGCAGCTCTTGCAGGCTCGCGTAAAGGCGATAGCTCGGCGGAAAAACCAATTCCTTGACTGGGAATTCCACAAAACCCTCGATTCAAAACAAAATTTTCGTTGTAACAACGTTGCATTATAGTCATGGGCGAAAACATTAGTTCGTTCAAATGATCTTTTCGTTAATGCTATTTTTCGTTGTAATGACTATCCTTTAACATTAGAAACATAGGGAATCAGGCGGGACCACAGTAATTTTTCGGTATAATGATAATTTCGTAATAATGGCGTTCGTTGTAATGACTTTTGACTGTATTCACATTTATGTGTGTGCATAATATTTATTTATTATGATATTGTATTCTAATTATGTTGATTCTGGCGTTGACCCGCGGGTGTTCGCATTGTCCATACCACTGATTGCTATATTTCCTATTAAAAATATTGATCGTTGGTTGGTTATTGCTCACTCGTCGATTGCGTCGGGGTCTATAGGGTTGGCTTGGTCGCTTTGATTTACTGTCCCCCACTGAAAATCAGTTATATAACGGAGTGGGTAGACTCTAAATACAATTTATTTATTTATTTTATTTATCAACATGTATGGTAACATGTCTCCTAACACTAACACGTGTGATGTGCCTGCAGATACCCGGAACGGCGAGAGATCAAGCAGTTCCAGTTCACCGCCTGGCCGGATCACGGAGTCCCCGATCATCCCGCGCCGTTCTTGCAATTCTTGCGCCGAGTGAGGAACATGAACCCTAGCGAGGCCGGACCTATGATTGTGCACTGCAGGTATGGATTTCATTATTTCTCATCTTAAACTTTTGCTTTCACTAAACCATTATCTATAGTGCAACCTTCTCGAGTAGTTCCGTTACGTTGTACTAGCTAGACTAGAGTATTAATGTTGCTCGTTGTGCTAACCAACAAGTAAGTCTAAACATATCACCAGTAACTGTCTCCTAATCTATTTTTTTTGCCAATGTGCAACGCACCTAACGTAATACGATAAAATGTCATCTTTCTGTACCTTTCCCCACACTGAAACATGTTTAGGTTGGTTGTGAAGTGATAGAATGCCTATCGGCTAGGTTAGTGTTCGTGACTGGGGAAAGAAGAAAGGAGACCAACAGCTTACCTTAAACGAGACGGGCAGCTGCGTGAAACTGGCTGTAAACATAAATATTTACAAAACAAAATACACAATGTCACACGTTTTGGCCAACGTGGCCTTGGTCGGCAGCTGTTGGTCTTTTTTCTTCTTTCCCCAACCACAAACTGAAACATGTTCATGTATTTGTTATGTTCCTAGATCAATTATTCTTACCATTTAAGCCTCACCTATATCCACGCATACTAATACTACAAACTATAAAATAATTAGTAGGCCTATCCAGATAGTCATCAACTAGCTTGTTGTTGTTACAAATCTATAGCTTGGAGTTCCCATTTTTTTAATGCCCAGCTAACAATAACCAGACTTATTCACTTTTAGAGTTTAATGCAACAGTATTAACAAATTTATCAGAGTAGTCTCTATCAAGTTTTATTTAGGAGATACCTTTGATACGTTTGGATGTAACACTCCAATGTATTCTACACTCTGGCATAAAATGAAAGTAGATTGTTACTTGAGCGTCTCGTGATACTAACGTACTGTGTGTGTTGCAGTGCTGGTGTTGGACGGACCGGCTGTTTCATCGTGATTGACTCCATGCTGGAACGGATGCGTCACGAGAAGATGATCGACATCTACGGTCACGTGACTTGTCTGCGGGCTCAGCGCAACTACATGGTGCAGGTGGGTGCTGGTTTCATTGGGAGGCTCGCTCCGCCAAACAAACATGTTCTTAAAAGGGTATTTAGTAGGGCTGGGCTATGACATATTCAATTATCGATATCACACGTAAAAATTTTGATATGATGTCAATTATCAATATGTAATTGTTTGTAAAAAAAAAAAGGGGGGGGGAAAAACTATTCAAAAATGGAAAAAATATTTAAAGAGTGGACCTATTTTTAATATTTGTGGCCAAATTGGTTGATAATCACCATAAACTCATTTAACGATTAGTAGGATCTCACAATCACGTTGTATGACCCGACACCTCACCAAAATTATTATATTTAGCATATTTTGTGTAAATTTTAATATGAAGCCAAATATCGATATCGAAAACATTCCCACTTATCGATATCGTATCGAAATATCAATTTTTTGCCCAGCCCTTGTAATTAGTGTGTCTAAATTAGGAGCAAAGCCCCCCTATGTGTGTTGCTTTTCTACGAGTGCTAGGATAGGATTCAACAGCTCCAATCCAAAAAAATGCCCCATCATTTCTTGAAGGTAAGCTGTTTGATTCTGTCCTAGCACTCAGTACTGATTATTTTGTGCGTAGTTTATTTTTTTATTTTCTTATCGATCGTATTGCCCTCCATTGCAAATATTTTTTATAAATGAATGAATGGGATAGACATTGAATAAATTAACTGTTTGTTTGCCCCTGCAGACGGAGGATCAGTACATCTTCATCCACGACGCTCTGCTGGAGGCAGTGGTTGGAGGCAGCACGGAGGTGGCAGCTCGTAACTTGCACTCGCACATCCAGCGGCTGATGCAGCCCGAGCCGGGGGAGACGGTCATTGGCATGGAGCTAGAGTTCAAGGTCAGTGGACGGTTCAATAAAGTTGAGTAGTTTATTCAACATTCAACGTGTACTTATACACATATAGGTTTCGTCAGTTTAAATTAAAATATAATACAAAGATAAAATACAACATAAAAAATGTACAATAATTATAAACAAAAATATTTAAACAGAAACAGCAAATTAGCCTAACCGATAGTTACGGGAAGGCTTTGGCAGCGCAGTTTATTTACTAACGCAAGCATCTGCAGGGCAACAATACTATTTTAGTAGTTTAACATGGCTACGGTAGGCAGAGAGAAAGAAATTACAAATTGTTATCTACCTACACTGATTGAAATATGTGTACTGTACAAAATGTATAATAATATTAGTGAAATACTTTTTGTCGGCCACGAAACAGTAGGTTGTCAACTAAAGCGTGGAAATTTGAATACTTCTTGGAGAGACTTGCATTTTGTTTTTATTTCTATTTATTTTTTAGGTTAATGGTACAGTTGAAGACAGTGATGAGTACTACTACCTAAATGAAACAGATTATATTTTAAGTTGATTCTGTTCAAACCCTTTCCTGTTGTCTTAACTTATAATATGCCCACTTTTAAATTTTAAAAAATAACAAGTTTTCAACCGTTGTTTGAGCAGTGCGTAGCCTCAGCCTATCTAAAATATTCTTCGAGAGGGTCAAGTTTCTAAACTGACTGTGATTCTTGTCCTTGTTCCAGAAACTGTCCAACATGAAAGCGGACTCGACTCGCTTCATCAGCGCCAACCTCGCTTGTAACAAGCACAAGAACCGTCTGGTTCACATCTTGCCGTTCGAGTCGAGCCGAGTGTGTCTGGCTCCCGTCCGAGGGGTGGAGGGCTCGGACTATATCAACGCCAGCTTCGTGGACGGATACCGGTATCGGTCGGCGTACATCGCCACGCAAGGGCCGCTCATCGATACGACGGAGGATCTCTGGCGGATGCTGTGGGAACACAACTCGACGATAGTTGTCATGCTCACCAAGCTCAAGGAGATGGGCAGGGTGAGGTTTCTTGTTTAGTACTCAACACTCTTTGATGACGTCAGAATTCTTCATTTTGAAGAAAAAAACTTAGGCACGTGCCAATATTCAGCTGCTTTCAATAATTGCTTCCAAGCGGAGTCGGTGTGAAAAATTTCCGCTGACTTCACTTACCAGCAATGTTATAGGCCCAGCAAAAAATGCAGATTGATTTCGGGAGTCGGGACAGTCCACTAGCTGAGAGATCGCTGAATATTGGCAAGCGGCTATTTTTATCATTGGACAGTGTGGGGAAGGAAGTAGATAAAATTCTGAACATCAGTACCAAGTAATAGATAAGGTTGTGCATGTAGAATAGAACCGGCCTCTCCATACCATATTGTGCCTAATATAGGCCAAACCTGAATATAAGTCAACCCCTAACTTTTCTTGTTGAAATATAAAAAACATGCATAAGCATAGGCCTATGCATGTAAAAGCTGGTAATGGACTTTGAGACAAAATAATGAAAAAAGGGTAGGCTAGGCTTATAATCAGGACAATACGAAATAAACAGAAACAACGTCTGCAGGATTTAATTAATAAAAAATCCACAGTGGCAATTTTTTGTACTAGCAGACGATACAGATCATGAAGATAAAGATATAATAAGATATTAATGTCGAATGCCCTCTCTGTATGCGCAGGAGAAGTGTCATCAGTACTGGCCTAGCGACCGCTCCGTGCGCTATCAATGTTTCGTGGTGGATCCCATCGCCGAGTACAACATGCCACAGTACATTCTGCGAGAGTTCAAGGTCACGGACGCTCGCGACGGCAGCTCTCGGACACTCCGGCAGTTCCAGTTCATTGATTGGCCGGAACAAGGGGTGCCCAAGTCGGGAGACGGCTTCATCGACTTTATTGGTCAGGTCCACAAAACCAAGGAGCAGTTTGGACAGGATGGGCCAATCACGGTTCACTGCAGGTGTGTAGGATCAGATGATATTTGAATTTTTTTTTTTTTTTACTACCTTAATCCAAAGAATTGTCAGTGTACACCAGTGGTTTTCAAAGTGTGGGGTGTGACCCAAAATGAAGGCGCGAAGGTTTAGCAGGTGGGGCACCAAGCTGGGTAACCAGTATAACCACATGTTAAATAAACACTAAGATAGAATATCATTATCAGACAGTACAGTGAAGCCCAGCACTCTTGATTCGGGAGGTCCCTAGTTCGAATCTCGTCGTAACAGCAATCCTGACTGAATATTCTTTTTTCAAGGTTTTCCCCAGTCATAAAAAAATGCAAATGCAGGGATTGAGTCCTCGTAAACAGCCCTCGGACATCCCTTCACAAAATTGTCCTATCCGTAACATACCAGTTCATCTGAAGAGGGGCATTCACTATAACAGGTTTTCCTCTGAAAAATTTTAAATTAAGGTACAAAAGAAAAATTACCCAAGTACAAAACAATGAAAATTCTGTAACGATTATGTGAAATTTGGGTTCACCTTGATTTATGTTATGTATAATGGGGGAAATACGGCCTAAAGCACCAGTCAGTTAATCGAGAAAATCGACGATCGAGAGTAACTCTCTAGTAGTAGGCTTGAACTTGTTTACATGGAACTCACCGCCTCGCTGTCAGAAGGTGAGCCAGCTCGCGCGAGCTCGCACTCGCCTCGAAAAATGTCCAGCTTGTTCAACTTCCTAGCGAGTCGAGTTAGCGAGCGCCAATCAGAACCCACTACCATAACACGTGACCAGTGAACACCAATAGATGGCGTTATTGTTACCTTCATTGTCTGTCGTATGACAAGGATGATCATAAACTCGCGCAATTTTCTCGATCGTCTGACAGCCGCTTAAGAGTGTTGTTTGTGGTTTATTGTAGATTAACGACAGTTTAAAACCAATAAAGTTGAGTCTCCGCCTTCAAAGTTTGAAGCGAAACACGTTAAATCGATAGGTAAATACATTGAATATTTCTTTCTCTCTTTTATGGCGGGGGGGGGGGGGGGAATATTGACAAACAACGAATACAAAGGAGGGGGTTCAAATACAAAATATTGAGAACCAATAGGTATACACTGTACACCATTTATTTACATACTTAGATACTGTCTTAATTCACTATACTTCCAATATCAATGGACTCCAACCTCAGTTAGTTGGGTAAATGTGTTTCCACACAATGTATTTTCAATGTCACAGAACCAGCACTGGTGCTGAAAATCTTTTTATCATCGTCAAGAAGGAAGAAACAAGAACTGTTATGAGGAATTTAACAATTACGTACTAATTACAAAATCTAGACATTCCTCCCACCAAGATACATTATTGCCACCTTTTCTTTTAAATTATTTGTCTATTTATTTAACATCTATCCTATTCAGTTATAAAAGCTGTATTACAAAGGAGGACCACACTAATTGATGCAACCCTTATCGTGATTTAAAACTACACTCCGAGAATATTATATAAACCTAACTAGGGACCCTGAAAAATAGCAAATAAAAGTCTTAATTTTGTTATTAAAAAAAACTCAAATAAAGGATCCATTTTGCCTAAAAAACTCAATTATTTACAACTGTTTTTTCAAATTTCGCATATTTTCAAATTTCCCGACGTTTTTGCCGCCGTTAAGTTTCAAATGTTTGTAGGCCTACTTCGTAGATCCTAAAGTTTGTATTTGTTATGTTGCCGACCCTGCAGTTGCTGTGACATCACCAGTAGCTATGCTTTGCTAGTATCTATGCTCACCAGCTGTTTTAGTGACCTATTTTCTCGCAAGAACATAAAAAATACTTGGAAAATGGGAAAAAACTGCCGATTTTGTCAAATTTTTTCGAAAAACCATAGAACTGGCTGTATTTTGCCTTAAAAGTAAAAACAGTATTATTTTGCTCCATTTTTCAAACGTTTTTTGACGATTTAAGGGTCTAAAGTGGTTAATATGTCCACTAAAAGTAAAATGTTTCATCATCTTCTGGAAAATTTCGCCTAAAAACCATTCACAAAATTTCGGGGTCCCTAACTAAACAGACTTACGCATCATATTTTCACAACCTTCATTTCACACCATCATGACAGTGTTTTGTGTAGAATTTCTTGAACGAAGCTGACGGGTTCTTACTTGTGTTTCAGTGCTGGTGTGGGCCGTACAGGCGTGTTCATAACGCTCAGCATCGTGTTGGAACGAATGCAATATGAAGGTGTCGTCGATGTATTCCAAACAGTTCGAATCTTGCGAACACAGCGTCCAGCCATGGTGCAGACTGAGGTAAGAATATAGTGAAATAATTAACATTTCAATTATTTGGAGAGTGATGAAGTGGAGTACCGTATTGTCCTGAATGTAAGCCTACCCTTTTTACATTATTTTAAGGCTCAAAGTCCCTTACCAGCTAATATTTGCATATGCCTTTGCATATGTTTTTTAATATTTCAACAGGAAAAGTTATGGGGTCGGCTTATATTCAGGTTTAGCCTATATTCGGCACAATACGGTAAGTAGTGGAGTAAGCGGTAGAAAACACAAAGACAAACACACAAAAAACTGTTTATTAACACAACGTTTTCGGTCCACGAGACCTTCCTCAGTGAGTGGAGAGAGAGAGAGACTGAAGGCCATGTGGGCATGCAATGCCTCCGGTTTCTCCAGGTTCTCTTCTCGCACATCCTGCCTGTGCCCGTTCATCCTGATACGGAGAGTGTTTTTCATCCACCTAATGTACTCTGCTGGGCAGCGTGTGCATTTGAGCTGGTAGAAGACGTTTGATGTCTCGCAGTTGTTGTAGATTCTGTATGTTTTATTGGTGAAGTTGGCGGTGAAGGTTGTGACAGGTCTTGCACCTAGGTCGGTAGCAAGGAGGGGAACCATGTACGACGGCCACTGTCTGTTGGGCCTTCAGGGGGTCCCTTCTCACCAGTAGGTCTCCTAAGTAAGGTGGGTGTCAAAAGGCCACCTGGGGAGCTCTTGTGTTAAGGATGATGCAGCCAATATATGACTGGCCCCTTGTATGGTGGCATTCAGACGGTAAAGACCTCGGTACCAACGTGTGACTAGCGGAACGACATTAGTGTTGGTATTAGTATGAACCGGTGATGGGGTTAGTGGAGTTGATCCTGTGGGTATCCTCTGGCTACAAAAGCTTGGAGAATCTTTTAAAGGTAGCTTTCTAGATCCCGTTCAGTGGAGTAGATTCTGCAACCTCAAACCGCTAGAGAGGTGGGGAGGGAACGTTTAGTGTTTGAGGGGTAGCAACTTTCTTTGTGCAGGTATAGACTCTGCTGGTTGGTATTCATGAAGTGTACCCCCGTCCTAATGGTTCCATCCTCGAGATAGATGTAAATGTCGAAGAATGTCGAGGCCTGCGTCACAGCCTGTGTCGTTATGGCCGATGGTGAATTAAGAAGGTGGGAACTTGCCTACCAGTGGATCTGCAAATCCTGCCACAAACCAAATTTAAACATCCTGTAACTCTTCTCCCCCTTCTCTCACTCTTCTCACACCCCTACCCCTAGCTAACAGCTCAGTCTCTCTCTCTCTTTGCTCACTGAGGAAAGTCTTGTGGACCAAAAACATTATGTTAATATGAAGTTTTTTTCTTTGTCATTATGTTTTCTATCGCGGCCTATTTACTCCACTTCAGGTGCCTAATAAAATAGGGAACATACACCAAGTCCAAATATTGACTTGGGTGTAGAATGAATAGAAAACCACTTAACACCATTGCCACAATGTAAACCAATCCAAAGTAGACCATTTCAATTTTATTAATGTACAAAGTTGTTTGTTTATTAATTTCCACGTTTATTATTTCAAACGGCTCTTGATGTCACTGTCCACGTCGTTGCCAATGAATTTAGATAAGAAAACCTATCTACTAGGTTCTTTTATCTAAGTTCTTTGATTGCCACGGGCTTATAAATAAAAGCAACCTCCTTGTAAATCCATGGTGTATGAATGAAATTTACAACCGCCTTCTACATAACACATCTAAATTTACTGCATGGTCGCTAAACAGCTCGTGTTGCTACGACAACAATTGTTGTCACTTTCTTTGTTGTATGATTATTTGTTACGTGATTGGTTGATTAACCATACCAGATTATGACGTATGCGCCCGTTTTTCCCGACAAAATTTTTGGTGCAACTTTTAGCTAACTTTTAAGAATGAAAATATTATGTATCTAAATTCAAACAACAAGTCCTTATTGTAGTAGAATGATAAAATCAAGTCACGTATATTCCCTATTATCCAGCCTTGGCATTCCTTACACTTACATTTCAATTATTTGGTTGTTTATTAGAAAGTGTAGTACTTGTAATATAGAACTTTTAAAGGAGCCAAAAAATATTACTTTTGAGTTGGATCTCAATGGGGTCTATGAACAATAAATTGGTTAGACATGAAACAGATTAGACAAATCTTTAAATTTGAAAAACAATTGGTTAGACATGAAACAGATTAGACAAATCTTTAAATTTGAAGGACCTCAGAGGCGTCTCAGAATAAGTTAATGGAGAGGTGCACAAAATCCATCGAGCAATGGCGTAATCACTTGTACCTTTGTTCCAGGATCAATACCAGTTCTGCTACCGAGCCGCTCTCGAGTACTTGGGGTCGTTCGATCACTACGCAAACTGACCTTAATCACGCAAAACATAGCCAACAAGATATCCCAGCCAATGTGTGCGTCGTATGTAGTGCGTGTGCCGTGTGCGCGAGTGACGATGAAACAAATCCGAACAATATGCAATCGACAATTTTCGGTGAATGAATTGAAACACCTTAGTTGTAAAAACCCTCCCCTCTACCCCCTCCCCCTAATGACAATAAAGATACCAAGTCTTCATAGTGAATTAATTTCTATCGATCTCCTGTTGCAAGGAAGAATTGTCTTACTGCCTAAAAGAATCACGGTTCCTGAATCGGTGAACATGATTACGACGTACTCGTATACCCTGTGAATCGAAACGAGGTGAAATAGCAAGAAATTGTGCGGCATGATTTTTCCAAGGTGCCTACTTACATAATTTAATTAGCTGCCATATTAAGTACATAAAATCTAGACTTGGTAAAGCGCACATAAAGCCGTATTACAATCAGTGGACTCTGGAGAAGCGTTTCTTAAGATTACCAAATGATTCCTTTATATGTATTAAGTTAAGTATATTGAAATGAATGTGATGATTTTTAATGCAGCTGTTTACAAGATTTACACACCGATGATATTCAATACCCTTATAAAATGTCCGGCGGCAGCTTATGAATTTATTTCACAAACTAGGGGGTTGTGTAATTATGTGTTTGCCATTTTAAATGTATTGTTTTACTGTAGTTTTATAATTAGTTTATAGTTTATATTTTATATTTTACACGTAAAACATTTGTTAGATTAGATGAATATCATGTAAGTCTTATTATTTGACAATTGTTTTGTATCAATATTGTTACGTCCGTAAAATTGCCCTAATAAAAAGCTATCTCTGAAATGAATGTATTGATTGTTATCATTATTTTCTTTATATTGTACAATAAATCTCCAGTACCGACATTATCTCCTTGTGTACATACGGCAGGCTATTGTATCGATACTGCTGCGTAAGCAGTAGGCTGCTTATGGAGGAGATCCATTCCTCGTGGCCGCGGACAAGAATCTGTTGCCACGTCCAGCTCTGCATTGGAAAATAATTGTGTTAGTATTCGAACAAAGTAAGTATGTGGGGTATACAGACGTGAATTAATGAATAAGTAAGCACAACGATGAGGAGTTTTGATGTGCATTTAAATGTACTGTATACATTTGCTTGAGGGTCAAAGAGGGATCATTCAAAAATGAAAACGGTTTTGAGTTTGTGGTAAGATTTTCAATCGAATTCCATTCAACAGTTGTTAAAGATTAAAATTTCAGCTCATTCAGTCAGTGAATGACAAATCACCACCTTTTGATTTTGTTAAGACATTATTAATCTAAACATGTTGGTGAAAAGCTGAAAACCATTTGTCTCTATCTTGCACTATTCACCAGTGAATGCGATAACAAGATGTCAATTTGAATGACATATCACCACCATTTATTTAATTTTGAGACCCCTAAAAGTCTGATCTGAAAAAGGAAACCTGTTTTGAGCCTGTTTTGAGTGAAACGCCCTTAATCGATTTCCGTCATAAAACCCATACCCCCAAAATCGACTAATTTGACAGGGACTAAGGCAAATTTCAAATTTCAAACCCTTGTCCCGGCCATAACTTTCATCCAATCAGGTCAAAGTATTTTTATTTTTATTTTTTTTGTCGGCCCAACAGCTGTTGAGGATTAAGGTTTCATCTCATTCAATCCGCACCCGGCCGAGCTAGGGCACTAAAGAACTCTCAAAAACCACTTTCATGAGCACTTCTGGAGACCTACTTGTCGTTCCCGCGGTGCTAGTGGCCCTAGCAAGGCGTCGTGAGTGGGCTAAAAAAAAAACAAGCTCACTCCCAATAAGACAGAACCGTAAACTAGAATTGCGTAACTTGTATGTGTTCTGTTAAGCAAAAAACTCAAAAAACGATATTCCACAATTGTATTTTTTTAAGTAAAAAATGTTATTATTGATTTTATTAGACATTATGATTCTAAAAATGATGGGGAAAACCGTTTGTCTTTATCTTACACCATTTGCCGGGAAATGCGATAACGAGGTGTCAATTTCAATGACATATCATCATCATTTATTTAATTTTGAGACCCCTAAAAGTCCGATCTGAAAAAGGAAACCTGTTTTGAGCTCGTAGTGAAGCCCTTAATCGATTTTCATCAAAAACTTCATACCCCCCAAAATCGACTAATTTGACAAGGGGTTACCAAGGCAAATCTCAAATTTCAAACCCCTGTCCCAGCCGTACCTATTATCCAATCAGGTCCAAGTATTTTTTTTTTTTGGGGGGGGGGCCCAACAGCTGTTAAGGATTAAAATTTCAGCTCATTCAGTCCACACCCGGCCGAGCTAGGGCACTAAAGAACTCTCAAAAAACCACTTTCATGAGCACTTCTGGAGGCCTACTTGTCGTTCCCGTGGTCCTAGCGGCCCTAGCAAGGCGTCAGTGGGCTCAAAAAATCAAGCTCGCTCCCAATAAGACAGAACCGTAAACTAGAATTATTATATACCTTGTATGGTATCAAGCAAAAAACAAAAATCGACATCCCACATTTGTATTTTTTTAATTTAAAAAGTTATTAAATTTGCCAGGAATCGGTGAAAACCGTTTGTATCTATCTCGCACCATTTACCGGGAAATGCGATAACAAGATGTCAATTTGAATGGCATATCATCATCATTTATTTAATTTGAGACCCCTAAAAGTCTGATCTGAAAAAAAAAGTGTTTTGAACTCGTGGTGAAACCCTATAATCGATTTCCGTCAAGAGAACGTACCCCCCCCCCCCCCCCCCAAGTAAAATCGACTAATTAGACAAGGGTGTAAAATTTACCACTCTCCACCCTAACAATCATTGTAGGTTGTACCTTAATATAAGATTGCAATCCGTAAAAAGAAAGAGACTGTTTTTTTGTAAAGGTTTGTAGGTTGTATTTGTAAAATGCTACGTAATCAAATCTATAAAATCAGGGATTACAAAAAAAAATTTAATAAAATCGATCTTTGAAGCTTGAAAGTCCTGTGGGTTCGTCCTTGCTTCCAATGCAAAAGATCCATGGTTCAAATCCCGCTTCGATTTGAGGTTTTTACTTTATAGCTTCTAAACCGACAGTGTTGGCTCGGGCGCTAAGCGCTCGACTCTGATTCGGGAGGTTGCGGGTTCGAGTCCCGTCGAGACCGGCAATCCTGACTGAAGGTTTTATCCGAGGTTTTCCTCAGTCGTTAAGGCGAATGCAAGGGATTGAGTCCTCTTAAACAGCCCTCGGACATCCCTTCACAATTTCCTATCCGCACATACCTAGTTCACCTGAATAGGGGCTAATTGCACCCTATAACAGGTTTCCCACGATTAAAAAAAAAAAAATAGCTTCTAAAAACATTGAGGAAACCCTACAGTTAGAATTGCCTGAGGTCGGAATCGTTTTACATCCCTCGTCATAAAAAAACTTCTTTATAAATAATTAACCGGATCCAACATACGTATAACCAATTAGTTGTCATCCATCCTGATCTTGACATTAATCACCTAAACTTTCAATGTTTTAAAAACTATTTCTTCAAAATATGTTCTTGAGGTTTATAACATTTGTAATCGTCATAGTTTATTTTTTATTTGCATTTCGTTTAGTATAATGTTCTTTTGTGCACCTGAGACATATTTAGATGTTGTTTGATTTTTGATATCATTTTTATTTTTTGTGCTTTTGTATTAGCTAATTTTATGAAATGCCTATATCGCACTTGTGGAGGTAACTCTGTTGTTGGTGGCAATAAAATAAAATAAAAATAAATTAATGCATCGAACTGTAGGGTATGGGTACACATCGGTTTTGTCCCACAGTTTAGATATAGGGTGTTGCGTGTGCGTAGGAAATTTTAGGAAACAACGACTGAAGAGCACCATGATAAAAAACTGAGAGGTGGCGGGTATCGAACCCATGACTTTCAGTCTTAGAATCCATTGGTCTCTGCGTGAGCCACTGATATAGATATTACCTTGAGGCACTAATGTAGTTCATCTACATTCTTTGTAATTTGTAATGTTTGATGTTGCTTTGATGATGGTGTCTTAGATGTAATATAAGATATGAAGAAAAATTAATGTGAATGTTATATTTTTGTACAATTTTAAAATGTTAATTTTAGGAACTTGCCACCATGTAACCACATATTTGCAAGGATAATAAAATATATCATCATTTTCCCGCCGTTATCGTCTGGTGTGGTTTGTTATCTCGACACAGATGGCGCATCAGTGACGTCAGCTGTCTACGGGGTCAACAGGAGTGCAGGCAGGGCGTGATTTCAATCAAAACGTGGTTGCGTCGCTATCTGTCGCTGTCCAAACTTCACAGAGTACGCATCGCAAGGTAAGCGAGCTAATTTACATTGTG
The DNA here is from genome assembly GCA_024449915.1 of Sweltsa coloradensis. Classification (NCBI taxonomy): domain Eukaryota; kingdom Metazoa; phylum Arthropoda; class Insecta; order Plecoptera; family Chloroperlidae; genus Sweltsa; species Sweltsa coloradensis. The sequence continues at coordinate 52,449 of JAMZAV010003296.1, forward strand.
TTTTGTGTTCCTAAAACATTACTTTGCTCTTTTACTCATTCAATAGCATTGCTTTCTTGTTATGTACGTTCACATTTCAATTTTTTATTCTGTTTGTTGTACCGGTCGCGATTTTATTGAACTTATAATTTTCGGAATTTTAATTTACCCCATTTGACACACATTCTCTAAGAATTTAAATTTTGACGGTTCTATCGTGGATTGAATAACAGCTTGGATAATGTGCAAGTACATTTCAAGACATTTCATAATAGTTTGTGGCTTACTTATGTAAATCTATTTGTGGAATGTTTTTTTTTTTACCTTGTTCAATACGTGAATGTATTTCTCAGAAGCTAAACTTTATGTAGGCCTAGGCCTAGCAGCCGTAGCACTATTGATGTGCTTGCATATTAATACTGTTTAGATCTGCATAGTGCATACATTCTCGTATTTACGTACTATCTTTGCGTGTTTGATAATTTGGGAATGATGTAATTGCTGTGAAGGTCAAGGTCAGCCGTTCACTGTGACCGCATTAGTTCTACGCGATAAGGTGGCGTCCCTTCAAATACCAACGGTCATTGTAGGCCTAGTGAATTCATAAATATTATTTTGCTCATCGACCCATAGCGAAATCTGCGAAAACAAATTCGTGGCGTGGTATTTTTAGTTAGTTTTGGTTGGCCTCAGTTTTTTCGTCAAGACTACGCTACATGTGTGAAGGCATACCCCGTGGTTCAATCCCACAGTCATAAATCCGTATCTTCTTGGACGCCTCTGTTCTTTCGCCAGGACTAGGCTACGCGCGTGCACGTGGTTCAATCCCCAGTCATAAATCCGTATCTTCTTGGACGCCTCTGTTCTTTGCCAGGACTAGGCTACGTGCGTGTACGTGGTTCAATCCCACAGTCATAAATCCGTCTCTTGGACGCCTCTGTTCTTTCGCCAGGACTAGGCTACGTGCGTGTACGTGGTTCAATCCCCAGTCATAAATCCGTTCTTGGACGCCTCTGTTCTTTCGCCAGGACTAGGCTATACATGCATGTTCGTGGTTCAATCCCCAGCAGTGGTTAATTTGTAAGGGAAAAGGTGGGTAGGCCTACACGCTAAAAAAAACGGGAGAATTATTGTAAGGGGACCAGTACGAGGGGTTTGGGGGGGGGCAACCCCCCAACTACAGCGCCACAGGCGCAAATTTTGAAAATCAGGTTTTTAGAGTGTTTGGTGCATTCTAGAAAAAATAAGTGGGCTGAATGCAATACCAAATTAATAGCTTTTTTGTACAGTAATAACTACAAAACTATATTTAAAAAAAAAAAAAAGAATTGGAGTAGTGACGAGATTCCATGTCACAACCATTAAATATGCATATCATTACGTTCGTGATCACGTCCAACAATTATGGGAAATTGTTGGTCATTACTCTTCAAAAGTGAGGGCTGAGTGTACTAAGTTTATTTACAGTTATTAATGTATTCAAGTTAATTTGAAATATGAGCATGTGGGTGTAAAATAATTAATATAAATTATTTTTGTTTTATATATATATAGGCCTATTAGCCAAAATGAGAGTGTTGCGTAGGCCTACCTAATAATTCATGAAAAAAGGTCCACAAAAATAGGTAGGTACACTGCGTGTAAGCACAAATTAAGCACTGATCCCCAGTCATAAATCCGTCTCTTGGACACCTCTGTTCTTTCGCCAGGACTAGGCTACGTGTGTGTACGTGGTTCAATCCCCAGTCATAAATCAGTTCTTGGACACCTCTGTTCTTTCGCAATTCGCCAGGACTAGGCTACGCGTGTGTACGTGGTTCAATCCCCCAGTCATAAATCAAATCACTTGGACACCTCTGTTCTTTCACCAGGACTAGGCTACGTGCGTGTACGTGGTTCAATCCCCAGCCATAAATCAGTTCTTGGACGCCTCTGTTCTTTCGCCAGGACTAGGCTACGTGCGTGTACGTGGTTCAATCCCAGTCATAATCTAAATACATCTAGAGGACCCCAGTTCCTTCATTAGGAATTGACTATATGCGTGTACCGGGTTCGATTCTCTCCCTGATGTTTTCTAAATGATAAATGTATACACGGTTTATACAGTAGCTTCAGTTTATCCAAGGCAGTGTTTTTAAATATTGTTTTTGATAGTATACTATTGAATATAGAACGACAAACGTAGTACAGTTGCCGACGCGAGTATAAAATAAATTCAATATTGCAAATACTCTTGCTATTCTCGATTAACCTCGTACATTGTGAAGGTATAAGCCCACTCGAAATCAATAATTGCATTTCAATGTCTGTTTACTTCCAGTATGCTCGCAGTCTACACTCGTGCCTGCATCACAGGTGAAGGGAGGGAGTGAATGACACATCTACTCCACAGCTGACCCAGCCTGATTGTGTCAGTGAGACAGTGACAGATGCATCGCCGACTCACTCACTGCTGCACAGCAATCAACATGCTGAAGACTTCCCATGTAAGTGTTGTTGACTTTATATTTCATTTTATTTCTACACGAGTCTTGATTTTATTATTTACAGTTAATTAACCGTAATTCATATTTTGCTTGAGTAGAGGATTTTTCATTTTAAATCACTTATTTTGAACTATTAGGTTACCAAACCTAACTTGTTCTTTATTTGATGTGGTGTAATTTCAAATGGTTTAGTTAATTATTTAATTCTTTGACTTATTAAGTGGTTTCAAAAACGTTTGCTACAAATTATCAGCACCATCTGAAAATCATATCGGTTTTGTAAAGGTCTTTGGTTGCTAGACTTGTTGCAATGACCTTGAGTCATTGACCTTATCTTTCTGATTTACCTGTTGCCGTTTTGTTTATATTGCTATAATTTTACAGCAAGTCGCAATGTGAACCAAATATTAATGAGTAATGACACCAAATTTTATTTTATTTCAGGATTTGACTCTACCGTCTCAACGGAGATCAAGAAAGACTCGGACCAGTCGCACGATGAAACTCCCTGGCTGCTGTGCTGTGAAGAAGCTTTTGATGTCATCACCATCTCATAGGTAGGCCCAAAACTGATTTAGTTTGTTTTTACTGCCTCCAATTTAATTATTTGATTACCAATTGATTACCAATTGATTGCCTACAAAGGATTAGTTTAAATTTGAAAAAAACTATTTTAATTTCTTAATACTAGCAAACTTATAAAACTTACTTTTGGATTCTGATGATTTATTTGTACTTCATTTTCATATTCAATGAAGCAGGAACTAATAATGCAAGTGAAAATATTTTCACTACTTGGGAAGTACATAACGTTAACGTATTGAGCCCATTTTGCATAAGTGACCAATAGTCCCATTAAAGATAATGATAATTTGCATTCTCTTTATATTTTCAATTTGATTCCAGAACTCCCAGTATTGTCTCGTACCACCGCGTCCGAGATCAAGAGATTGGCGCAACCCATCAACACGCGAACCTGCCTGGCTCCGCAGCTTCCGTAGTTGGAGGGACTTTTCGCCGACTTGCTGCAACGATGTGCCAACTAGGCCTACCATCTTAACGTAGGTAAGTAAACTACCAGTAGTGTTACTTTTTTTTTCTTTTTTATTCTTTTTTTCAAATCTTATCCAATTTTGTAATCATCTAGCAATTTAATTAAATGATACTGGTAATTAACTAAAATTCGGAATCGATGATTTTTTTTATAAAATAAAATTGGTATTGAATAAATAAATAAAAATGAATTTTATTTAGAGTCTACCCACTCAGTCATAATCTGTTATATAACCGATGTTCAGTGGGGGACTTTAAATCAAAGCGGCCAAGCCAACCCTGTAGGCCCTGGCGCAATCGACGAGTGAGCGATAACAAACCAAAGATCGATATTTTTTTAATAGAAAATATATAGCAATCAGTGGTATGGAAAGTGCGAACACCCGCGGATCAACGCCAGAATCAACAAGGCCAATTCAGAACAACTCTGAATTTATTGTGTGCTTCCTTGCTAGGACGGCTCCAAAGTCACCGTTTACAAACTCCTAAGACATAGATAAAATAGAAGATCCACTTGTGACATAATTGATTTTGAGTGGGGCACATCAATTAATTATTTCTCATAGCTAGGGTCTCATCAAAATATTATTAAATTAATGTTATTTTTTATATACAAATATGATTTAATTTCAATTGTAAAGAAGAGCAGTACCAGCTGTTAACACATTGCCTGCCGCGCAACCCCGGTCAGCGCCGCGCGCGCATTGCCAACCATTTCCGGGAGTTATAGCTCTTTTTTACATCGGCGGACTAAAATCGCATTTCCTTCCTTTCTATTCAACATAATTTTTAAAAAAAAATTGCATTACCTTTAGTACTTCCACATTCAATGCCATACACTTTTAACCTGGGCAAATCCCCCTGTGCCAGGCATTTTGGCTCTATCGGGGATGTTTTACGCTCTTTGAACCAGTAGGCCTGTAGTAGGTTTAGGCCTAAGAGGTTCTTGGCTTACAGGCACAGGTATAGCTGTTTTAGGCCTAGGCCTACTAGGTCCTGCTTCTTGAATATTATTATGAATAGCCCTACCTTCAACAGTTTTCGGCAAAAACATATCCATTGAGCACGAACCCCCTTGTTGTAGGCCTAGTAGATTTCGTCGATATCCATATCCACTTTTTATCTCGTCAATTCCGTCATTATCACTATCTTCAAACTCACTACATTCATTGCCACTAATATCAGAGTTGTCTGACATATCACTACACAAATTAAATTCACTTTCTGAGTTCTGATCCATATATATTTCACATAAAATGTCATCGTTTGACGGACGTTTCTCACGCCCGGAAGCCAAAATGAATAACAAAAACACAGAAACGAAATTCCACGTTCACACACGCGTTTCTCGTAGAAAAATAGGCAACCCGGACAAAAATGCGCTAAAAATACATGGTGCTGCTATCTGTTGGTCATATTGGGAACTTACAAGGCTTTGCACTAATCGCAGTCGATAATACAGACCGCTTCTATGACGACGAGCTAAAAACGTCAATCGACGTCCTTGGCAATAGTGCTACTATGCTTGCTAAAAATCATGTATCATATAACTACCTATTTAGAAATGGATTTAACAAGTAATATGTACCTAATCTAAATCTCTTGTTTGTTTACAGCTGTCTTGCCTGCTCCGCAAACCGACCTGGCCCGGGCCATCATATTGTGTTGCTGTCACTCCGCCTGAAAAGTGCCTTCTACCTGCAATACAGTTCGCACAACAACCAGCGCTCCCAGCTGAGCCCAGCTTAACATAATTTGCGGTAAGTTGTCACAGTAAACTAGAATTGATTATTAAATGATTAAAACTTGGGTTTTAGGACTTGTCGTTTTTTCGATGGGGGAAAAAACAAAAATTGATGCCAGAGTCTTTCTTGCCCGAGTAGAAAACACCATTCTAAGACTTTTTCTTCAAATAAACTTTTCTCTTGGATCAACGGTTCGAGCCCTTGCGTACGTTTAATGTACAGTTCTGGGGAGTTATTTTTCATTTTCATTATTCAAGGTTACACACTTTCAGTATTTTTTTAAACATGAATTTAAAGTAGGCCTAATTTAAATTGTAAAATAGCACAGTAGGCATACTTGTTACCAAAATTAATCGACGTTTTGTCAAATCTCCTAAATCAATAGTAAATTACTTATATGGGTCAATCATATTATATTACATGTTTATTTAGTAATGGATTTAACAAATAATATAATTTAAATCTCTTGTTTGCTTACAGCTGTCTTGCCTGCTCCGCAAACAGACCTGGCCCGGGTTATCAAATTAAGTTGCTGTCACTCCGCCTGAAAAGTGCCTTCAACCTGCAATACAGTTCGCACAACAACCAGCGCTCGCAGCTGAGCCCAGCTTAACATAACTTGGGTAAGTTGTCACAGTAAACTAGCATTGATTAATAAATGAGTAAAACTTGAGTTATTTTTCATTTGCATTATTCAAGGTTACACACTTCTTCAGATTCTTTTTTAAAACATGAATTAAATTAGTACCCCTAATTTGAATTGTAAAATAGCACAGTAGGCCTAGGCATACCTGTTGCCAAAATTAATCAACATTTTCTCAAATCTCCTAATCAATAATAAATTAATAATATGGAGACATTATCATATATTATAGGACCAATTAGAAATGGATTTAATAAATAATTTATAAATGTCTTGTTTGCTTACAGCTGAGTCACCTGTCCTGTGACCAGACCTGGCCCAGCGTACGTCTCTCTCTCCCTCTCAAGACTGCCTTGCCCTCACACCTGCCAGATGTTGTCCAGTCCAGCACTGCAGTCCACCCAGCGTGCCCAGCTGATCCCAGTAGCCGCTTACGGTAAGATGTTACACTGAACTAGTAGGGATGGTACGTGTACCGTTTTTTCGTGATCGGTAAACGTTTTTATGGAATTACTATTTTTATCCTGTGTGCGACCCGCCGAACGATGTTTTCTCGCGAGTCAATTTAAGCGCGAGCGGCGAAATAGTCTCCTATTTCAACCCCTTCTCTTATTCACCTCGAGGCTCGATTGCGTTGAGTCATCGAAAATCGTAGTCGGCAATGAATGAACAAAGCAAGTGGCTCTAGTCGACAGTTCGACACTGGCAGTTGATCCCAAGATGTAGGCCTACAAAATGTTGCCAAACTACTCTGTTGTAATGATTGCACGCACGGTCGCTCATTTCCAAAATAAATCTTATTAATTACTTTATCTTCAATTACTTGTTACGTTAATGTTCAATAAATATTCTTACGCCTACTCTGTAGTTGATCACGTCATTTCAATCGCTCTGCAGTGTGCGTCCGGCCACTGGCCAGCAAGCGGCACGCGGGCAGTAAGCGCTATGACAGCCGCCTGACTACTCTCCCCACCCCCCTTCCCATCCATCCGGCAACTCGCAAATTACAGTCAAACCCCTATGGATCGTTCCCGGATCGTCCGTTTTCCCGCCATGATCGCTATATTTGAAAAGTTTTTGCAAAAGTCCCATTTACACAATGTTAAAAATTCCCGCATCCACTGTTCCTCAATCGATCGATTTCCTGCTGTATCGTTCAAAATGTTGTGTTTCTCAATGTTAAATTTACCCTAATGTATCGTTTTCGCCTTTGATGAACACCGACGGACGAAGCACTATTTCATGCAAGACAATACATCACCGACAGCGAGCGCGATGCTTTGTAAGCTGTAGTCAGGTTCACTTCACCTCCCCGCCCGCCGGCAGCTGCCGCCTACGAGACCGGTTACCCCTCCCCTCCCGCTCGCGCTGCCAGTGGCACGGCTCTCGCTCTCTTCTCTCCTTCTTCTCTCCTCTCTCGGCCGGCCTGCCAGCTCAGACACTACACATTCTCTCTCAGCAGTGCCGTGTATTTCTTACGCGAATGCGATAATAATAATTACAAGATCATTGTTGTTAATCAATGATGATGTCAATACAACACTTGTTTAACTGTAGCGCGAGTGTTATATGAGTTGAGTTGCCGTGTCTTATTCTCGGATATAACACTGCCGGCTGCCCCTACCAGCTAGCCGTGTACTGCAACATTTGAAGCTGAGACGATCTCGACCTTGGAGACCCGGACCATTCCCTAGGGACTTCAAGGATGCAGTTCAGTCGCCCGTGCAATTTTCTCTCGTCGCAAGCACGATTCGAAATCGTAGTAAATATCGTTCCCAGAGTCAATGAAGAGATACAGGGGAAATGTGATCTTCATGCACGGAGCATTGATCGATATCAACGGAAAAATACTTAATCTTCTTTAAACACAAGTACAGCGCGGACAATAGGGCGCAGCGACCGAGAAAACAGATAACGTGACAATCCATTCACCAAGCACGTGCATGGTCAGCTGTGAGGTCTCGACCCGACGAGTAGATTCTTGCGCCGCCGATTCCCGCGGCTGTCTCTCTCGCACTCGTAGCTTACGCGCCATCAGTCCCATCACACCCGCGCATGAATCAACACTTGTCTATCATCGTTGTTGATTTTTATTTTTTAACTCATTAAGACAAGCTTTTTATTTTCTTTACGTACAACAATTATTATATAACTGTCTTCTGAAAGTCGTAATAGATACTTGATATATTATTATCCAGATATTTTGAGTAGGCAATGAATTAGACTGAAAATTTTCAAAATTCATTTTTTTGTTATTTTACTCAATTTTAGGCATATTACATCGTTTTATTGGTTTTCCCGTTTTGACCGTTTTCCTCACTGCATCGTTTTTTTGTAAGCTACCCTGAAAAACGATACATCAGGGGTTTCACTGTACATTACGTCTTCTCGGCTTGTAGGCCTAGTGTTGTCTTCCGTAGGCCTACTCAATAAAATTCGAATCAATAGGGACTCCGGAAGGGCTCTTTATTACTTGGTGCTTGAGGGGGTCAATTATTATGCAGAAAACAAGTAATGTTCGTAGAATATATGTATCAAAAACTAAAAGTAAACTCAGATATAGCGCCTATAACGTAAACGTGTACACGCTTTTTTGAGTAGGGTGTAAACGTTTAGTGAAATACACGCTTTTTGACATCCCTATGAACTAGCATTGGTTAGATTGTGACACAGAAAACCCTTTTATTTCTCATTTTTCTTTATTCAAAGTCACACACTTACAAAACTAAAATTTAAGATTTAATTCAGTTTATTTTAATTGGCTAACAAACCTTTTAACCAGTTCCTGTAACCCATTTTCCGCATAAGATTTTTTTTATGGAATGAAGTTATTCTGTATCCCAATGTACCTATAAGTAGAGATACGTTTTTTTAGCATTTAAAAGTAGGTTATTTAGCATTAATTTTTTCAAGATTAGCATTTTGTAGCATCTATTTTTTCCTTTCCACCAAAACCCTAAAGGTGGGGTGTTTCTTGCACTTCTAATGGTTAATGATGAATTATACGAACATTTCAATTCAATATTGCCATAAGAAAACTAGTTCTCTACGGGCATGGAAAAACATAATTTTTAGCAAAATTAGCATTTTGTAACATTTTACCAAATTTTTGTTCACCGATTTAGCATCAAAAACCTAAAACGCTAAAAATACGTATCTCTACCTATAAGCAACTTTTTATTTAAAATCCACTTTTTGATTGCATGATTTAAATTTTAATGTCTGTAAGATGGATATCAGAGTAATGCTTGTTAACCCATCCCCACCCGCACGGTCAATACGGCGCGCGACCCCCGAAACCACGCACTTTTCAGGCGCGCTCCGATTAGTTGCAGAGTTCCACTAAAAGTGTCAAAACTTAACGATCACCACCCCTTCCCAAAACATCCACCCTAGGCCTAGCCCTACGCACATTTACATTTGGCGGGTCTTCATCACTATCTTCATCCACTTCCATCACCGATCCATCATCAATATTTACATCCTCTTTACTACTGTCGTCAATATTTACATCTGCATCATCACTGTCACTATCACTTATAACTGTTACAGGCCTACGCCTAAGCAAACACGAGTCATTGTTTACACTTTCACTATCACTGTCACAAAAATCCGAGCCTAAACATCCAAAATCTGAGAAATATCGTCGTTTTTCTTACGCAAACCGAAATCACGCCTGTCAGAACACGCCATGTTTACTCAGAAGTTCTCCAAAATTCCGCTCAATAAAAGAGTCGATGATAATCGAAAACAAATGAACCAAGTTCATAAAAGTGACGCTAGGTAGAGCCACATGCTAGACATTCTCGAAAAAGCTGTTCGATCGACTTTCCGACCAGTAGTTTGCCGCCTATGCTTATTTGAATGCAGGCGCGCGCAATTGCGTACCAGTACGCTTATGGCTATAGTGTTGGGTATTAAATATGCGTACTGGTACGCTTATGGGTGCAGATGGGTTAAAAAAGTAAAGGGAGAAATTAAATGGTTACATAATATAATACAGTAAACCCTCGTTAATACAAACATCAAGGAACCTAAAAATTGTCAATTCGTTATAGAAAAATTCGCAATATAAAAAAAAAGTCAAAATTCAATGATATGCAAAATAAACATGGAGACGAAAAATCAATGTTTTTCTATGGATAGTAGCGCGCGGGTACGATGTTTTTGGCGCGTAGAGTAAGCGGACCTGTAGTAACAAGCCACACCCACCATCAGTTGGAATCACGATGTAGCGAGAGATTGGTCGTTTTCCTGCATCAATCGTTCGTTATTTTTGGAAATAAAATAATATACTAACGATCAATTTTTAATATTTCTGATACAAAAACTCCAAGAAAAACCGATGCGATCGTGTATTTGGCTCTTCTGGACGACGAAATCACGCGTTTGTACCAGCCATGCAGCTGACGAAATCGCGTGTTTGCAGCAGCCTTTCAGCTTGACTCCGCCCAAACACGTGTGTGAGACGACCGCTCGGATGCGCGCAACGATGCGCATTAGATCGACAGCTAGAATTGCATCAGTTTGTTGCTTTGTTCTAAGCGTAGACTGTGTTTATTAGCAATGTTTCTTTCTCACCATTCACTTACGTACGTAATATTCAACTTGCTTTATGGCGTTATTAGCGTTGAATAACCAGAGGACGAGTAATGACGGTCAGAAGAACAGTCGAAACTATGAAGATGTCCATCTACACACAGTTGCAAAACACGTTCTAGGCCTAGCCTGGCCTACACAATCAGTAGGCCTAGGCCTACGTCTCGCATTGTGTTACAGGGTGAAACAATCTTTATTTAATTATATATTGCAAAACTTTCCTGATTTAATCGATCTTGAAGTAAGCTTGATCAATCAATTCCAGTTACATTTTAAAGTAAACATGAGTGTTGTTTTTTTAACGATCTGTACAGCGTTGAAGCAAGCGTCATACATGGTCTAGTGTCACTGCCACAGCTGAAAGATTACAATGTCTTGGAAGGGCAGGGATAATTACGGGCAGGTTAATGATTTTGAAATGGCCTTTTATTAAAGAGGTAGGGCCTATTACAATTCAATAACATGTGGTCTGGCCGGAGCACTGGTTTCACAACGATGTGTAGCAATTAAAACTCAATGAAAAATTGACTGGTGTCTGATCAGTCGCCGCCGGTGTCGCCTGAGCCTGCGGGGGGAGGGGTAGGGGAATGGAAAAACCACATTCCAGACGACAACAAGCCGGCCGGCTCTGCTGCCTGCTACGCTCGGCGGACGAAAAAACTAGATTCTTTCCAAGCTGAGCGCACAGAGTTTAAACATAACCTCGTCGGCGCGTATGTTTAAAATTATTAGTTCGTATTAAACAACGAACATTCTGTATTAATGCCATCCAGGGGGTAACAATTTTGTTCGAATTACGTAATGCACGAAGTTCATAATATCTGTTTCATTTAACATGGAATGCCCTATTTATGAGTCTGGGACTGTCTTTCTAGTTGGCATTACAATAGAATTCTCTTAATCCGAGTTTGGTATACCGAGGGATTACTTGTATTTGATCTAGGAAAAATAGTTTTTTAAAGCACATACCTTGAGGTAGTGAAAAATGGTGATAACGAAATTCGCGAATTTTTTTAAATATCCATTTTATTGCCTAAAATGTAATATTGTAGACGAATTACAACATTTAGAGATGGAAAAACACATTTTGAAAACGCGAATTCTCGTGTATATCGCGAAATAACGAACAAAATTGTATAGAACTGGTCAAAATGCAAATTAACTCGCAAAATTAAACATTTTAATGCTCAAAATTATGGTGGAGGTGCCAGTCCAGACCAGACATTACGCGCGCAGCGGGCGGTACATCATTTAGTGACGTCACGGGCTCCACGGAAATAGACCGCCAAAATAACGACTCGTATCACGGGCTACGCGGCAATAGTCGGCCGCGTACAAATATTTATTTTTGCTTGGGAATCGATTCTAAATAGATTTGTGGGTCACAATGATTGATTCTAACTTTTTGGAATTTTTGTCATCCCTACTTAAAGGGCTCATTTTTTTTAAATTTTGGTTGAATTTTTTTTTTTGAATGAAATCACGAAAAACGTGAAATTTGGGTTTTATAAAACGAGATTTGGTTTTTTTATCACCTATTCTCATTACCTCTACACATACCTTACCTGATATGACTGGTGTTACAGATGTTTAACAAAAAGTGAATTTTGTAGGGGTTTAATTTTTTTATCTTAAATTAAATTCTTCTGCAATGAGTGGACATGGCTTGTAATTGCTCAAATCAAGTGGGCACAATAGGACTAATTTTGTATCGCGTTAGACACTGGCTTAAATATTTCCCGATGAGCGTAATATAGGATAGGTTTCACTTTAATGGTAAATTAGCGTACATGCTATATAGGTTGAGGTCCAACGATAACCTAATAGGATATACATTAAATCATCATCATCTGTTACCACGTCCAACTCTGCGCTAGGTCGGCAATCGGCCTCCAGTCTTCTCTCCTGGCACCACTCTTTCCCCTTCCACCAGATTCCAGTCTTTACTTACCTGCCATTGTTGTCCTGGTCTGCCCCTTGGTCTCCTGCCTGAAATTTCCAATTACATTATTTGTCTTGACAATCTCACTCTGTTCATCCTTTTGGCATATCCAAACCACTTTAATTCCAAAGTCGTACCAATATGCTTACATGATACTGAATTTCCTCATTCCATATTTGGTTGTTACATAAATTCATTCATTCTCAAAACTTAGTGGCAGGATCGTCTTGTAGAAGTCAACAGTACTCAAAATCTGCAATATTAACTTCTAGAAAACTAAATGTAAGATAATAGTTACCTAAATTATCGACAATTTACAAGTTATTATTTTGTAGCCGATAACAATTTACAATTACATAGGTATCATAAAATTGAAAAGAAGTTAATCTTTCCAAAGTGATAGTGAAAAGGATAGACGTTGTATGAATCGAACAGTACGCACACACTCGCACCACACCACTTACTACAACTAACATTGAAGAAATTGACTCATTCTTTTGGCAGTCTCATCTGCAATCCAAATCCTTGGTTTGGTTTAAGACTGCTTGGGGCACGAAAATACGTTTTCTAAAATACTAGGTAGGTACAATGCATAATAGCGATTTTAATGAAACATTTTTGTGACCAATTTTCACAAAAATTATTGTATATTATATGGATAGCTGTTTTTTTTATTATACTTGCATGTTACTCTTCGATTCAGTGAAACATGCATGATATGGCATTTTGCTGGAATTCATAATGTAGACTCTTCAAAGTGTGCTTTTTGATAATACATCTCGCAGAACTGGGGTTACGACTTACTTTTTTAGAAATTTTGATTTAAAAATCACGCAATTTGCTTCTTTTCACATTGCAGGTATACAAAAATCTACACTTTCCGACATTAAACGCACTACAGAAGACTGACTTTAAATGAAATATGAAAAATTATATATCAAATTGAAGGTAATTAAATACTGAAATTAAATTGCGTTTACAAAATGGTTGTTATCGAACTACTTTTTTAGATATGAATGCCGAAAGTCCAAAAATAATCTTAGGGGACGAGAGCGTGAGTGGAAGCGCGGCAACGCTGCGTGACGTCAGGCCACGGCCACGCGCGATTGACCAATGGCAATAATGGGAGCGAGTTTTTAAACGTGGGTTTGGCAACAGTACCACACTGGTCTGGCTGTCTCTCAGTGTAACAACATGTTCCATCATTTTTACTTTGGCTTATTATCGCGTAGTAACAGTTTACAGTACTGACACACACAATATTGAATGGAAGTATTTTTCTCCCGAATAATTCACGGTCAATAGATGAAACAAATTCATTTGATAACCTTATGAAGGAAACAAATAACCTCTTGCAAAACTTTCCGATTGCTGTATCTTATGGAAAAAGTTTATGAATTTGTATACACAAAACTGTTACGCTGAACTGAACGCCAAGAACTGAAAATATTTTTGATGCTTTCAGTGCTTGATAGAATCTTGATGCACTTGATTCATAGAATCTCTGTAGTAGGCCCTAGACGATTTTGTGCGGCCGTCCACGGCAAATTTCACCACACTCACCGAGCCAGTTTGGTTTTAGGGCCTGGTAAAAAAATTAGGCCCAGTAAGAAATGCATATAAAATCAGTCTTAGCCATAATAGATACCGCATCAGTAGGCCTTACTACGAAATAAGTGAAACACGTGTTGTGTAACATTGTTAGTAGGCCTTGTAATTTATGGACAATAATTTACATTCTACAGTCTGTCTATGAGTAAAGATTTTTTTAAGAATGTGATAGGCCTAGATGTAAAAAATCAAATAAAAAGTACATAAACAACTCACATAAATATATACATAAACATAACATAAAGTCCATTTTGAGAGGTGTAGGCTTACTGACGTAAAGAGCAAATGTTGAGGGAAAAATGTCCTTGTATTTGAGTAATTTCCAATTGAAAAGTTAAAAAAATCATGAACAATAAAGATGGAATGAGCAAAAATAATTTAAAAAGCGCGGGCGGTCCAGAGCGATGCTACGCTTCCTTCAACCCAGCAGATGTGCACGCAGACTCAAAACGAGCGTAAAAGTTTTGTGATGTCAATTAGGACACTTTTAATACTTTTTTTAAAGCATTCTGCCAATATTTATTGAATGTAATTTACGTCTGTAAATAGCATATATACGCAGCTACAGTTATTTTGGTATGAAACACTTTCGAGGTGGCAGTTCGCTCGGCGCGTTTCTATCCACTCGATCAGAAGCAGAGGCAGTAGGCTGCTGGTGCCGTGTTGCCAAGCCAAATACCAGGTTGGCCAAACTCTCAAGAAGAAGTTTCCAACTATTACATAACGTATATTTTTTGTTACAAATTACATGAGAGACAAATCATATTGTATGTTTAAATGTTTAACGAACATAATATTACTTTGTCCATAGGCCCATTAGCCTACTTTAGTAATTTACGTGTTATTTTGATGAGACGTTTCGATTTCCGAGGTTGGCAAATACTGAACTAGTCAGTTAGCAACTGTACCAATAAGAGATGCAAATAAATATGTTTTCCTAAAATGTAACAATTAAAAATAAATAAATACTTTGAATGTAGTGAAATAAACTAGAGTTGTAAATCATCTGACATAAAAATACTAAGTTGGACCTATTTAAAGTTGTAGCTGAATAATAATAATATTATACTCTTGAGTCCGCTGGTACACTCACTGGAAGTACTTTAACAGGTGTAGGACTTGTGATATTTCGAAACCCGTGTTTTCCAGTATGGAGCGAGTATTTTTACCAGCAAACTTGAAAATTGTAGAATGCCAGATCTTTGGATAAGCGCAGCGTAGACTTCAATTTCGGTATCCTGATAAAAAAAATAACTCTGGTGTTTTTGTTTGCTAGTTTTTGTCTGTTTGTTAATGCTCTACCGTACAAACGGCTGCTCCGATCTTAATGAAATTTGTAGGGGCCTTTGAAATCTCCGAACTTACACCTGCCACATTTCAGGGTACAATGTGTGGCTCGTTGGTCTTGTTGTTAGCGTATCTGCTTCCATTGCAGAAGGTCCAGGGTTCGATTCCCGCTTAAGTCAGTAGTTTTTTAACTTCTGATTTGGACTTAAGTCCATCAGTTCATGTCTTAGGAGTTTGTAAACGGTGACTTTGGAGCCGTCCTAGCAACAAAGCACATAGTAAATTCAGAGTTGTTCTGAATCGGCCTTGTAGATTCTGGCGTTGATTCGCGGGTGTTCGCACTGTCCACACCACTGATTGCTATATTTCCTATTAAGGATATCGATCTTTGGTTGGTTATCGCTCACTCGTCGATTGCGTCGGGCCTACAGGGTTGGCTTGGTCGCTTTGATTTAAAGTCCTCCACTGAAAATCAGTTATATAACTGAGTGGATAGACTCTAAATAAAATTTATTTATTTATCGATTAAATATTTCTTATGTTTATGATTTTTTTCGATACTTGGTACAGTTTTTTTGGTAATTTGTGGATCTCAACCGGGCAAATGGCCTCCGATCTTGACTAAACTTAACGGGAATGTTCAAAATCATTAATCCTAAATATGTTACCATTTTGGGTACAATTTAAAAAATATTTCTCATAAAAATCGTACTTTATATGACCTCCCTGCCCCGCACCTTTCCGCGGTTGGCACGAGGCGCGTGTCAGTTCACCAGCTTTCACCGACTCGGCTGTCGCCACACATTGCTGAATGTTATTAATATGGTTCACGCTTGCTCATGTCTACATAACACGTGCACAAACTGGACAGCAATAATTACACTAAACCGTAATAGTCAACCAAAAACGCTCGTTCATAAACGCGACTAGAAAAAGCTTTATCGATGCGACCTAGTAAAGATAATATATCTAAAGTCCTAGTCACAGGTATGTGTAAGCTAAAATAAAATCGTCCATCCAAATCGTATACCAATAATTAGAGATGCACACGATAATCGGTATTACTATCAATCAATAATCAATATTGGATAAAATCTCTATAATCGATATCAAGTCATTATCGATAATCTAAATATCAATAATTGGGTGGCCCGCTTGGGCAGATAGAGATCGGTCACAAGGTGTCTTACTCGTGATTTATGTTTGTGAGCGAACTTAGCCGATAGCGGGAAGCAAAAACAAAAACGACAACACAGACCGGACGAGGCAGCGAGTGGCATGAGATTGTATTGTTTTGAATTTTATTTACCATATTTGAAATTCCATCTAAGTTGGCATGGGGTTGAATTTTTTATTGATAGTATCGATATTATCTATTGATTCGATAATGACATTACCATTTCCAGTGGCGAAGCGTGAATATTTTACAGGGTAGACAGACGAATCATGTTTATTTTGGGTTCATGTATTTTCGTGGGTAAGGAACCAAGCACAGGGGGCCAACGTTTGCGCCGCAAGCGAAATTTTTTAAAATCAATGTTTTAGAATGCGTTTGGTGCGTTGTAGAAAAAGTATTAGTCTAATAGCAATTCCAAAATAACGTTGTTTTTGTACAGTGGAAACTTCATTTTAGTCGATCCTCCCTATTATATTTTTGCAATTTTGCAGCCCTATCAGAATAATATTAAATATAAGAAAACAACTCAAGCTGTAAGGCTGTAACACTTATTCAAGCACGCTCGCGCGCTTATTCTTATGTATAATAGTATCCATACGCACAACAATCGAAAATGCAGTCTTGGGGAGAAGCGCGCTACAGTTAGCATACTGCTTTTACGTGTAGCGGAGCCAGTAGCGCGCAACTTTATTAAGAGGGCATATTGTAGCGGTAGCATGCTACAATTTTTTGTAGCGGTAGCGTGATATTTGCACTACTTTTTAAGTTCCGGCGCCAGCAGTCCCAGTACCACGTAAAGTCAAAAGTCGGCACTGCAAACTAACTTGTAACGCCCGCCGCGCCACGCCATGTGCTCGCCATGTAGACCGGCCCGTAATCTCGTCTCACTTGCACATTATCTCCCTCGCTCGCTCCCCGAGAGAGCGAGCCTCTTTCTCTCGGCGTCGTCCGAAGGATGCAAGCATCGCTGATCTGTCACATCGTGTGAGCTGACTTTACCAAAAATATTGCAGTGATTATTAAATTGCATGGTGCATCTTGAGTGCTATTTCAGGGTCGTAAACAAAGATGTATCCACGATAATTATTAGAAGTCATATTATTGATTTAGAGCATTAGCCTCAAAATAATTACGCCAACCGTCTGAATTGCACATTAAAATGAAGTGATTAGTGTCATACTCATATCCCCCCTCCCTTGGGACATTCCGGGCTATATAGCTATTGTCCGGCACCAGGAGCCCTGGCTAGAGTTGTTTGTCGCATTCTTCTGCAGTGATTCCGCGAAAAACACTTTGTTGAAAAGAAGAAATGCAATAATTTAACAATTTACCAATTTAATTTAACAATCATAGTATGATTGTTGATTGATAGGCATAGAATTCTTAAAAGACTAGGGCCTAGCTAGCCTAAACGTTGAAAGAACGCGTTCTATCACAATGGAATCCGAAACTATGTGCTTTTGGGCATATCACGATCGAGTTGACATAAATGGAGTTAAAAATCATCGCGGCACGACATCAAAAGGCTTAAGAAACGGGATAATTTGAAATCTCGACACCTCCCGATTAAACATGAACATGTAGCGGAAAAGTAGCGCGCTATATTTCTTGTGTAGCGCAAATGTAGCGTCGCTACATCTGGAAAAAAGTAGCAAAGCTACTATTGCGAGGCATGTAGCGTTAGCGATAGCATGCTACTTTTTAAAAGTAGCGTCCCCAAGACTGCGAAAATGCAGCCAAAACACAAGCTGAAGCGCGAGGAGACAAGTCTCATTAGCCTATGCTACTTGTGAAGAAGGAGGGGAGTGGACAAGCGCTGGGCCATATAGTTGCAGGTGTAATATGGGAAGGCTCGGAGACAGAATCCTAGTTTTCTCAAGAAGTAGTGCAAAGGCATGGAAAGAGTCCACATCCGCGCAGGAAGGTAACGCGTTCATTCGTTGCTTTGCCCGCGTACGTTTGGAAACCATTTCTCACTAATGTAAAACAGTGTTTAGAATATTATTTTCCTTATTAATTTTTTGAGTAGGGTAGACACTGTCTCAATGCCTACCCCGACGCTTCGCCACTGACCATTTCGATAATCAATAATGAAAATAGTATCGATGTGCACTGCATCCATACCAATAATTGCCAAAAAGAGTACAATGTTAAGGCATAACAAGCATTAGAACAGGGCAGGATGACAGCAAAAGTATTCTAGAGCAGGAAGATACCTGTGTTCCATCTTAAATATAATGGAGTAAGGAGAGTGATTACTGAGAAAGGGGACGAACAGCTTAGCTGAAGTAGAGCAGGTATGCTGTGATGGATACCTAACAAATAACAGAAGGAAAAATGCGATTAAATCCATCTTGAAATAACGGAGAAAAAATGTATTGTTGAGGCTTATCGACAGAATTTGCCAAAAGACTAAGCTTACTGAAAAGAGTAGAAGGGGTGACATGAGAGTTAATGTAAATATTCTTTCTCAAGTACAAACCTATGCCCAATGTACGGTACAGAAATGCCATCTGATAAACACTACAACCTCGTGCTAGTAAGTAAATCGGGCATATGAAAAGGAAGAATCAAAATG
>JAMZAV010003297.1:0-70169 GCA_024449915.1 Sweltsa coloradensis
GTTTTGGTTTTTTTTTTTTCCCGGGGGGGTTTTTTAAGCGATCTGTTTCCCAATGCAGAAGGGCCGGGGTTTCGTTTCCCCGCTCAAGTTGAATTTTTTTAATTTCTGTTTTGGGATTAAAAGCTATCGTTCTTGTCTTGGAGTTTGTAAACGGTGACTTTGGAACCGTCCTAGAAACGAAGCAATTAAAATTTCAGAGTTTTCGGGATGGGCCTTTGGGTTTGATTCTGGCTTTTGATCCGCAAAATTTTTTCGCATGTCCATCCCACTGATTGATATTTTTCCTATTAAAAATATCGATCTTTTTTTGGTTATCGCTCACTCGCGATTGCGCGGGGCCCTGCGGGGTTTGGGTTTGGTCGTTTTGTTTTAAAAGCCCCCACGAAAATCATTTAATTAACTGAGGGGGTAGACTTTTAAAAAAAATTTTATTTTTTATTTTTTTAAGGGGTATTTTGGGGGCCGTGGGTCCAAAAATGAAAAAAAAACAATTTTTGAACTAAAAAATTTTATCATTCAAAGTCCATCATTCCCCTTTGATAGGAACAAAACAACAAAAAGATGTGATATCCCCCCAAAATAAAAAACTTTTTAAAAAAGACGGCAGCCAAGCTCCCCTAAAAGTCTTCGGCGTGAATGGTGAGGATGAAGTTGAGCCAAGTTTTTTTCTTTCTCCCTATTTTAATTTTAAAAAAAATATGAAATCATTTCGCCTGTTGCGACCCCAAGCCAACGTTTTTTTGGTAAAAAAGAAATTTTTAAACTCAAAAATCAAAAGAAAAAAGACTTGGCCATTGAATTTGGTTCATCCAAGAATTTTTTTTATGTTTTCGAGTTAAAAATTTTACTTTTTACCCAAAAATCTTTTGGCTTGGCGTCGTAAAGGCGAAATGATCTTCATATTTTAAAAATTTAAAACTAGGGGGAAAGAAAAAAAGTTTTGGCTCAACTCTAACTCACAGCTTCACCCCCCAAGATTTGAAGGAAGCTTGGTGCCGTTTTTTTTAAAAATTTTTGTTTTTTGGGGGGATCTATTAAACATTAAATGTAACAAAAGATCGCGCCACTAACGCGCGGTTCGGGTGGGCCTAGATGGGACTTTGGACGGTGAATTTTCCCTCCCGACGCTGCAGCGACCCCCCTTTGCTACCCCCCAAAGGCGCCCCTAAATCTTTTAATGCGTGTTGGCAGGAGGGATGGGAGATTTTTCACGAATTTCGAGGGTTTCAAATCTGTCCGGAAGATTTTTTCTTACTTTTATTCTTATTTTTTCCTTTAAAAACAACAGATAATAAAAATTAATAAAAACTCCTTTTCGGGGAAAATATTTCATATTTTAAATAAAATTTAAAACTTTTAAAGGTTTTGTAGGTTTTTTGGGTAATGAATGGCAAATGTTGTAAAAATAATGAAAATAATAATAATAAAAAAAAAATAAAAAAAAAAATTAAAAAAAATAAACCTTTTTTTAGATGAAGTCCTTTTTAATTAAAATAGAAACTTAAAGGTTTTGCAGGTTCTCTTTTTTAGGGTGATGACAATTTATAAAAACTCCGTTAAAAGCCCTTTTAATTTATAGAAACGTTAAAAAGGTTTTTTAGTTTTTTTTTAACGTCTGCATAATTTTTTACTTAATAATTAATGAAATCATAATTTGGATGAGCGTAGCGATGAAGCAAAGTTCCATTCTTTACCGGGGGAAAAAATTCCCGGGAATGTTTTTTTTTTTTTTTTTTTTTGTATTTTTGTCTGTTTGTCCGCAAGATTCCGGCTAAACCGATACTCCGATTGCATGAAATTTTTTTTGGGGGCCTCGAAATCTCGAACTTTGAACTGTAAAAGTTTTTTTAGCGCAATTGGGAAAATTTTTTTCTCGGAAAATTTACAATTTTTGATTATTTTTGATTTTTAACAAAATTTTTTCGATTTTTTTAAAACCCACATGTTAGTCCCATTGTAATAATTTTCACATAATCTTAAATTTTTTGAATTTATATATTTGTGTGAATTTTTTAGCGTTTCGAAAAATAAATTTTTTTAAAAAATTGCAATTTTACGACTTATTCGATTTTTTAAAACTTTTTTCGGCTTATAGCACACATGTTTATCCCATCGTAGGTTTTTTCACAGACCTTAATTGTTATATATATTGGTGTAAAATTTGAGCGCAATCTTATTTCTTATGAAAATCGAAATTTTACGATTTTTTTCTTTTTTAAAAATTTCGTAAATTAAAAAAATAAAAAATTAAGTTTTTTTTTATTTAATTTAAATTTTTTTTAAAAAAAAATTTTCAAAAATTTGTAAAAGATTTTTTCACAGTACAACTGAAAATCCGCATGACGCTTAACAACTCAATGCACCAATTACGCTCATCCAACAACGCGGCGGGACCTAAGCGTTTTCCTAGTAAAATTAATTCCTCATTGGATTGCACAGCAAATAAGTAACTTTGTTAAACCACGCCCCTAGCCGCGTGACGCGCCAACTACGTTTATCGACCCCAAGTGTAATCCATCTAGGCCCAAGTCGACACTACGTGGATTCTTTTCAAATGGCGGAGAAAAGAGTTTTCCCCGTATGAAAGCAACAATCTTTAAGACACAAAAAACCTTGTGACACCCCAACACCCCCCGTCACCCCGCCACATGCGGGCACTTTTAGCCAGATGCCGTACGCACTTTCTTCTTTCCATCCCATTGGCCTGTTTTCCGGGGGACCATATTTAAGATGGGATGTAATATTTATTATCAGCAGATTTTTCATTTTTTAAAGGGAATGCTCATTCAAACCAACTATTTGATTTCTGGTAAAACTTTTTTGCCCCTTGCCATATTTTTTAAATTAAAAATAACAAAGTAAATAAAGAATTTTAACAATTTTGGGTAACCCCATTGTTAGTAGGCCCTACTAAAAACCACACTCACACAGACAGTGACGGGTTTTTTTGGAAAACCCAATGATTTTTTTTCTTTGGGAAAAACCAATTTTTATATTTTCCTCTATTTTTGTATAACTAACTGGTGGAAATAATTTTGATACAGTAACATGATAAATAAAAAAAATTTTTGGGTTTTGGTACAAAAAGGTTTAAGCACTTTCCCTACCACGCACTCAATAAACAACACTCCAAAAATGTAGCATAAATGTTTTATTCATAAAATCACACTAGGTATAGACCCTGTTTTTTAAAACTAATAGGAATATTTTTTCGTATGATCCCTGGGCTGTTTTCGTCGTGTCATGATGGGGCCCTCGACTTTTCGCCCCCCCATTTAAAAAAGCCCCAAACAGGGGGTGGCCCCCCCCCCCGAAACGGCGGCGTGCCTCACCCTTTGAAGAAAACACCCAGGGTTCGAAAGAATTTTCGGGTGAAAACCCAAAAACATTAATAGGAAATATTTTGGATTTTAAAAACCCCAAAACAGGGTTGGGAAGAAAATTCTGGCATTTCCCCATTTTTGAATAGTTTATTTATAAAGGCAAGGGGATAAAAATTTTTAATTTCCCCCAAAAAACATTTTTTTTAAAAAAAACGATCTTTGACCTGATTAAATTTTAAAAAATCATTTTAAAACAAAAACTGCTCAATAAAAAGGTTTTTTTTAACAGTGAACTCAAAAAAGGGTTCCAAAACCCAAACCAAAAAAAACAAAAAAAAAAAACAAAAAAAAGGAAAAAAAAAAAAAAACAAAAACACACAAAAAAAACAAAAAACAACCCCAAAAAAAACACCAAAACCCAAAATCAGATAAAAATACCCAAATATCTGAAACGACACCCACGCTTGTTTTTACATTTATAAAAATATTTAAAGGGGATTTTTTTTTTTATAGATAAAACATTGTCATTAAAAAACATCTTATAAAATTTGAGAACTATGAAAATTTTTCAGTCGTATATGAATGAAAACTTAAAAATGCCCAATCTAGGGATGGCGAAGAAATGGAACGTATTTTGAGCGTTAACAGGATGATATTGGTTAAAGTAAGTCAGGCAATGAGGTCTAAGATAAAAATTTTTTTAAAATTTTCACGTCAACATTTTACGTTTTGCTTCAAAAAAAAATTTGCTTCTTTACATAATTGATAATGTTTTTTATGATAGACCCCCCCTTTTCTTGGGCAGCCCCACATTAAAAACCCTCTTTGAAAACGCTAAAGATTATAAATTTTTAGTAGTGGGGTGAGGGACCAAAAAAACAGGCAAATCAAGAATAGGAAAACAATGCTAAAAATTGTTCGGATAACGGGGTTTGAGAAGTCCCTATCACAAGGACTTTTCAAAATAAAAATTTTTTAAAAGCACCTTAAAAACTTTATCAATATGAACACAAAAAATTTAATCCTGACTCTAAAAAACCCCAAATCCCCAATTTTGTCAATTTTTAAGAATGACGTGCCCATAGTGTAGTCAAGTTTTAACTCCCATTTTTTTGGTAAAAAATTTACGACACTTAAGAGGATTTAGGTCAAGTTTCACTTCTACACCATAAACTAAGCTATTAAAAACAGTGAAAAAACAAAAAATTGCCAAATTTTTATTACAAAAACAACTTCAGGTCACTGCATACATAAGGATGATGTGCCCCGAAAAAAAAAGGGCAGTCCAAAAAATTTTAATAAAAAAGGGCCCCACAAGGGCGATCCGGGGAAACTCCCTTCTGATATAAAATACGTTTTAAAAAATCATGTGAGTGGTGGGCTAGTTAAATCTGCGCAAGTTTTTATTTTTGAAACGGATTTTATTGTGCCGGTGATTTGCCAGTCTTAGTTTGCCAAGCTTCCTAGGACGTCACACAGAATACAAAAAAAACCGGAAATCGAGCTGATGTTATTGTTGCTAAATAAAATAATCGGTAAAGGGTCCTTTTGGTTCGAAAATGAGTGAAGTTGCAGCGAACAAATAACAGAAGACGCGTTCTGTAGACTTTATAAAAAAATTGGCTTTCCCCCAAATGAATAATATAATTTTTTTGTTTACTACCCCCTTCCCTGCACTCCCTTAGCGAGAGTTAGGGGAAAAAGGACCGGAACAGGTTGGAACTGGTACCCCCCCCTCTCAGCGGAATTCCCCCGTGGTGCTTCAGTAGAAGGGCTATTTTTCCCCCCCTCATTTAGCGGTTATCCTCTTTTTTTAGGGCGGTTAATTTTATTCCCACAGTTTTTAATACGATCTAGAGGAAAAACATTAATCAAATGCCTCTTTTTTTTTGAGCTGTAGAATAAGCCCTATTTTTATTCTCTCTTACCAGTACTTGCTGGAGCTATACAATACAAACAGACAAAATCTAAATACATCTTTTTTTGATCTGCAGGAGGGGAGACCCACCCTTTTTTTAAAAACACTTATTTTGATTCTTCGGAAAAAATCGAAGTTAAATTTTAAATTTCTTCAGGATTCTTTTTAATTCACATATTATTAGTCAAGAAAGATTAAAATGGAAGCCTTTGGATCCTTAGGGAAAATTTTGCAATATTATCTTTGGGTTATTAGTTTTGTCGTTGAGCTCCCCCATATTTTTCAGTAGGGAGGAGTGTACACGATTTATTTCACTTCAGCCCCTATAATTTTTTGCGGTACCCACAGGTTTTAAAAATTTTTTCATTTGCTAGCAACCTACTGGGACTCAACAAATTATAGACCAGCTTATTATGAGTCTGGGAAATTTGTTTCTTATTAATTTTGGAGGATTAACAGGAGTTGTTTTACTAATTCATTGTAGATATTATTTACATGAACTATTATGTATTTTGCCCACTTCCATTATGCCCTTCTATAGGAGCAGATTGATTATACCCGGATTTATTCAATGAACCCCTATTTCCTGGCCAACTATAACCTCGTTGACAAAGATTCATTTTAAATTATATTTTTGATAAATTTAAATTTTCCCACAACATTTCTTAGGATTAGCGGGGATCCCTCGACGATATTAGATTACCCAGACGCTTACAAAATTTGAAATATTGTTTTTGTAGGGTCAACAACTCATTCTTTGGGGGGATATTTTTAAATTTTTTTTTATTTAGAAAAAATATTAAAACCAAATTTCCCTTTTCCCTTTACAAATAACACTAAATGAATGTTTCCAAAATCTCCCCCCGCCGAGCACAGTTACGCTAAAATTGCCCAATTTAACGGGTCAAAACTAGCATTTAAATTTTTAAAAAATTAATATTTCCTAATAGGCAGAATAGTGCAATGGTTTTAAGCTCCAAAATATGAAGGTTTGACCATTATTGGAATAAAAAACTAATGGCAACATGAGCTAATTTAAGCTTCAAATGGCCTCACCAAAAATAGAAAAATTAACATTCTTCCATGATCACCCCCCTTTTAATTCAATTTATAATTACTACTTTTAGTTAAAATTTTTAATAGCAACACATTTTTTAATTCAATTTTAAACCCCGTTTTTCTTTTGGGATGGCAAACCATTGAAGTTTTTTGAACTACCCCCGGGCAATTACTTTAGTCTTATTGCCCTTCCCCCCCCGACTATTATATTTTTTAGGGTTAGAGATCCTGCTTGACTTTTAAAAAGACAATTGGGCACCAAATGAACTAAAGTTTGAATATTCAATTTTTAAAAGTGAATTCGATTTTATTAACTCCCTATAATAAAAATGGAGCTAATGGTTTCCCGCTTATTAGATGGGAAAACCGAGCTGTTCCCTATAAATACCCAAGTCCGAATCTTAATTACGCCCCGATGATTACACTCATGAAAAAAGCCCCCAGCTTTGGGGAGAAAGGGTGATGCAACCCCTGGCGAAAATCAAACTAGTTTCCTTCTTGGGCGCCCGGGGGCTTTTCTTCGGTAATGTCAGAAATTTGTGGACCCAATCACAGTTTTAAACCCTATTTAATCGAAAGATTTCCTACACATTTTTTTAATTGAATCTCTCAAAAATGAGGCGTCATCAGATGACTGAAAGCAAGTAGTGGCCTTTTTAAACCATTTGATAGAGTCTAGCAATACTTCTGGTGAAAGAATTAGTTAAAAAAAACCCTTTATTTGTCATATAAAAAAACTAAATTAAATCTAGTATTTTTAAGCCTCAAATAGACCTTTTAATGTTAATTTTAAATTTATTCCCTTTTTCTTTAATTTTTACTGTATTAAATTTGGTAAATTTTATTACCTTTAACCCCCCCCCGCCCAACAACTTCCTAAGTAGTCTATCCCAGACCCCCCTAAACTGAAAATGATAACTAATTTATTCTCGTTTTCGACCCCACAACAGCATCATAAGTTTTCTTTTAATTTTGGAATTAGTAAAATTTTTTAGGTTTAACCTAATCCTTCACTTTTTGAATTTAACCTTCACGTATAATCAAATTTTGAAATAAATTCTCTTAACCCTACCCAAGAATTAAAAACCCTTTGGGACCAACTGGACAGCGGAAGTACATTTATTTTTTATTTCCTTTTTTTCATTGATTCTTTTTAAATTCTTAGGGCTATTTCCAATGTCTTTAAAGCTCTGCACCTTACACTAACTCTACTCTCGCATTCCCCCCTAGATTATTTTTATAATTTAGGGATGAATCAATCATACCAACACATATTTGCTCATTTGCTCAAGGAACACCAGCAGTATTTTATACATTTATGGTTTTTATTGAAAAAATTTAAAATTTAATTCGAACCGTCTTTTGCCGTCGACGGCAGTAATTAATTTGGGGCCCATCTTTTTTTAACCCCTTTTAATACGGCCCAATTTTAACTTTTTATTTTTTTCCCTCTTTTTGTAGCCCAAATTGCCTTACTTTTTTTAGAATCAGCGTTTGCTATCTTTCAATGTTATTTTTTTCCCGTTCTAAGAACCCGTTTCAGAGAAGTTAACTAAGTCGCCCCACGCAAATCCTTATCACTTGTTGCCCCAAATTCCGCCCTTTTACGGGAGCCTTGGACTCTACCCAACAGTATCCGGTTTAAGAAATGTTTTTCATTTTATGAAACACTTTTTAATACTGGGACTTTTAATTACATCAAAAACTATACTTCAATGTGACGAGAATTCCCCGAAAAGGTTTTTCCCAAAGGTTTACATTTTTACCCGAAAACTTAATTTACGATAGGAATAATTCTTTTTATTATTCTAAAGTTTCTTTTTTTTAAGTTTTTTTTTAGTTTTCTTCCATAGTATTTTTAGCCCGCATGTGAATTTGGAGCTATATGACCCCTGCAGGAATCCCCCCTTTCCCCTACAAATTTTCCCTCTTAAATACTGCATTTTTTAGCATCTGGGGTTTTCAGTTACCTGAGCACATCATAGACTTATAGAAAAATAATCATATCAAGCCTACAAGGATTTATTTTTTTACCGTAATTTTGGACTCTTCTCTTATTAAGGTATGAAAATATTGAAGCCCCCTTTGAGTGATGCGTTTTTGGGTCCCCATTTTAGTAGCCCCAGGGTTCCTGGGTTTTTGTTTTTATTTGGAACAATTTCTTATTAGATGCTCCTACACAAATCAATTTATTTTCGCTAATCACACCTTTGGGGTTGGGAAACGCTGTTTATATTTACATTTTTTTGATTTAGTCTGACATTTTATATATTTTCAATTTAGAGAGTAGATAAATATCTACCCAGTATAGATTGTTAATTGACTTCCAATCCAAAAAGGCTGAAAAAATTAGGGGAGATAATCCCCAAATTTACAAAATTGCAAAGTAATCATTACCATTCCATCGTATTATATCTTTTTGCATCAATTTTTCAAAAAAGTCAATTATGACCGAGAAAAAAAAGATCCCCCTTCGAAAAGGGGTTTGATCCAAAAGTTCTTTACGATTACCCCCTTTTCTAAACGATCTTTTTAATTTCGTAATCTTCTTAATTTTTTATGAGAAATGCCCCCTTAACCAATATTATTATTTTGCCTATTTCAAATCTATCAGTTTGAATATGTTAGACTTTCTTTTTACTATTTTTACCTTTTGGCTTTACATGAATGAAATCAAGGAGCCCTTTAAGAGCTGACTAGGACGTGTTAAGTATAACTTTGGTTTTCATCCCCAAAATATTGTTTTTTTCAACTGTCTTAAGTAAAAAGCGATTATCGCTCCAGTTTTGACCTGAACCTAGAAAACAAATTTATCCTACTTAAAATGTAAAATTTAAGCCAAAAGGAGGGTTCATGTTAAGTATCATTTAATGCTACATTCCAATTAAGGAAAAGGATGTTCAAAAAAAAGCTGTAACTTTCCCTTTTTGCGGTTAAAATTTCCCTTTAAAATTTTATTTTTTGTTTAAAAAACATTTCATTTTACTGTAAAAAAAAGGCCTCACTTTTAAAATAAGGATTACTCAAAATTTATAAAATGACCCCAACATTTTCAAAGTAGTCTAATAAGCTATTCGGTAAAAAGCCCTTAAAGTTAAAAAATAAATTTCCCAAATATAAAACTAAATTTAAAAATGTTTTTAAATCTTATTTTTCAATTTGTATTAAAAAAAACTTAAAACAAATAATTTTTATAACCCCTGGGCCCCAAATACTCTCTCAACCTTTATCAAAAGATTTTTAAACATCCTCCCAGCGTAATGGAGCATTTTAACTCCATAAGTTGAAATAAAAAAGGTAAAAACAATAACCCAAAAATTGTTGATAAATGGGAAACGTAAAGTTTTTTAAAACATAATTTAAACAAACTTAGCCAATTCATACCCCAATCAACCCCCAACACACTAAATCTTTTGCTAAAGTCTTTAAATTAAAGGTTTTAAAAAAAATTATACTAGGTACAGGAAAAAATACCCAAGATAATTACTACCTCCCAAGAATCCTATTAATTGGTAGACAGCGTCGGTGGTCCCTTCCGGTCAATTGAAGCCATCTTAAAAAGACAGTTTACGTTAAAAAAATGGAGCGATTTGTGGGCCAATAGTTCTCAAATTGCGCCCCGGGGGACAGGGAAGGGTAAGCCTTTTAAAACCAAATGATTACAAATTCCCTTATCAATAATTCGTATTTTTTCTTTTTTTTAATACCATGCTGCACAAACTAAAACCATATCAAACAAACCGTAAAATACTTATGCATAAAAAAGCTAAATTAAAACCAAATCGCCATCTTGAAAAGGGGGCCGGTTTAGTCTTCAATTGCTACCCCTCGGCCTGTCGGAGGGATAGGAGACCAATCTAGCCCACTATGGGGTTTAAAATCAATGCTACCTCCAACAAAGCTATAAAAAAATAAAGATATTTACCCCCTAACAGATCCATCCCTTTGCTGAAAAGGGATGTAATGCCCTAACATTAAATCCCCTCTTTTGGAAAAAAAAACCCAAAAGAAAAGAATAACAAACTGTTAAACCTTTGAAACAAAAAACACCAAAAAATAAAAACTTAAAAAATCATGCACAATTTTTTAAGATTAAAACCTTTGAATAAAACCCAGCCAAAAAAAGGGGGACCCCCAAAAAAGCCAAATTAGACAAATTGAAACAAGATGAAATTAACGGGATCTGATTTAAAAAGACCCCCCATAAACCCAATACTTTAGAACCTTTAATTATGAATAATAGCCCCGCAATATAAATAATAAAGCCTTAAAAAAAAAATGAGTTAATAAAAGAAAAAAAGCCCCAATTTGGAAAAAACCCTTTGCCAAAATTTTCCATCAAACCTAACGACTTAAAGTTGATAAAGCAAAATTTCTTTAGATCAAAATTTAAAAATTTGGGCCCCCAAACCACCCTAAAATAGTTAAAACCCAAAAAAATAGAAAAAGACCCTAATAAGTTTTTAGAATAAAACATTAAATCGAATTTAAAAATAAAAAACCCCCGCTTACTAGAGTGAGATAAATAAAACAGGCAAGGTGTAGGAGGCTATATGTGGTAATCATGAGAAAAAATTGTGCTCTTTTTTGTTATTTGCAGCCAAAAAACTAATGAACCCCCTAAAATATTTTTAATCTACCCTTTCTACATTCTAAATAAAAAAAAATAATTTTTAGCTACCAAATTAAATTCAAGCAAAAGCTAATAATAAAGCCAATCACCCCAAAACATTAGAAAAGCAGTCAATATACCCATTGTAAGATTTAAAATTTATAAAAAAATTTCTAAAAAAATAAATAAATAAATAAATTTTTTTAGAGCACCCCCCAGTTATAGAAGATTTTTTTTGGGGGGCTTTAAAAACAAAAAGGGCCAAGCCAACCCTGCGGCCCCCCACGCAATCGACGAGTAGCGATAACCAACCAAAGACGATAATTAATAGGAAATATAGCAATCGGGGTATGGACAGTGCGAACACCCCCGGGAATCAAAGCCAGAAAACAAAAGGCCCATTTAGAACAACTCTGAAATTTTTTATGTGCTTCGTTGCTAGGGCGGGGTCCAAAAAATCACCCTTTTACAAACTCCAAGACAAAAATGATGGCTTAAAATCCAAATCAGAAGTTAAAAAAATCTGACTTTTAAAGGGAACGAAACCCTGGACTTTTGCATTGAAGAGATCGTAACCACAAAACCAAGAGGGCCCCCAAGATACCGAGAACCACCCTAAACCCTCCCCAACCAAGTAAAACAATTTAAATTTGGAATGATTAAGAATATTATGATAAACAAATATAAAAACCCAAACCAAAAAATCGATTAAATTAAAATCCCCCCCCATTATCATTCTTAAATAAATTCTAAGAAAAATAAAAAAAAACAAAACCCATGAAAAATTAAAAGAATTTGTCAAACAAAAAGTTATTATAAAATTCCTGAATTTTAAAAACAAAAACCCCTCATTCAATAAAGTAAACTAATCATGTATGAAAAGTAAAACCCCTAATTACATTTCTAAAGCCATTTCAAACAAAAAAATAAAACTAATTAAAACAAATAGACAAAAAATAAAACCCGACCTAAGGGGAGAAAAACCCACATTTTGACACCAAAATCAAAATTTTATTTAAATACCTAAAATCTTTTTAAAACAAAATAACAAGGTTCCTCTTTAAGATTAAAAATTAAGGAACCCAATGTAAGAATAAAAGTAAAAAACCACGCTATACCCCATACAACAAGAATAAACCCCTGAAAAATTTTACATGTTGACTGTATGAAAATAAATAAAATATAAGGGGCCCAAAAAAAAGATAAAAACCCCAAATAAATATACTAAATCAAGTTCCCCCACCAATCTATTAATAAACTAAATTTTTTCAAAAATTAAAGAAGGGGGTGCTGCCCCTATTACGAATTTGTAAAAAAATCATAGGGTTATTCTAGGTATAAAATTATTAAACCTCGATTAATTTAAAAGTCTACGACTCCCCAATCGCCATAAGAAAATTTTCTAAAAAAAAAAAAACCCGAGAACATAAACCCTAGCAAAATCAAAGTAAATGATCCCCGAATCCCAATAAATTTAAAGTTATTAACCCCCCCAAAAAAAACCCCCAAAGACAACGAGAGTAAGAAATTAAGGCCTTCAAATCTGTTTGAGAAACATATCAAACTAACTAAACCTCCAAAATAAATAAAACCCCTTTAAATAATTTAAAGTCAACCAGCCATAAAAAACCAAAAAACGTAATAAACCTACCCCCCCAAACTTAACAAGACCCGCTAAAAAATTTTTAACCTGATACAGGGGCCCGACAGACCTTAGGGGTCAAAGGGACTAAAAATATTTGGGATCTTTACTAAAAATGCTAAAATTTTAACCAAAAACCCCAACACATGAGGAATTCTTAACTTTTACATTTAAGGAAAAATAAAGAACTACCAGAAAATTTAAATTAAAAAAACCCACTAATAAGGTAAAGCCAACAAAGATAAACAAAAGATATACACCCGCCTGTAAACCTCCGGCTGATACCCCCACCCAAATTTTGAAACAATGTTGGAATTAAACTCTTTAAAAAAAAATAAAAATAAATAAATTTTTTGAATAAAAAGTACAATAAAACAAAATTAAAAAAAAATTTTTTAAAAAAAATCCCTCATATTACGTCGATAAAAAAGATTTTCTGGCTGTTACTATTTTAAAACACAAATTTAAAAACTTTAAAAAGATTAAACATAAGACAAAATATCACAAACCATAAAATACCCAAATTTCCAAAAAAAATTCTAAAAAAATTTTTAAAAAAAAAAACAAAAGTTAAAAAAAAAGTAATGACGAACCAATCACCACATATTTTTATAAAAAAATAAAGGGGAAAAAAAAGATTAAAGAAATCAAAACCTTTAACATTGTAAAATTCTAAATGATTGAAATAATCATTTCCCGAGTACGGATTATAGAAACCCAAAATTTTATAAACTAAAGCCCCCCCACAAAAGAAAAAGTTAAAAAAACATTTTAAAAAAAAGTTTACAATTTTTAAATTCAAATAAAAAAAGATTTAAATAAAACTAATACTATAAATTCTAAACTTTTAAATCAACAATAAATGCTTTCGCTTGAAACAAATATCAAAACCCCCCCAAAAAAATAAAAAAAAAGGGAATAACCAAAAAAAGATACTAACATCAGTTTTAGTAGTTAAAAAAAAATTTTTGGGCTTTTAAATCAAAAAATTAAAGGGATCCAAACCTTCTAAGACTTTCAGAGAAAAGGAAACCCCTATCATAAACCCCCAAAAATAATATTTTATTAAAAAATTTTCTGCATTTTTTCCCTTAAAAATCCCCATAAAATAATAAGGCCTTTTCTTTACACAAAAAAACCCCCCCTGGCCCTGGACTTTTTATTATTAATTCAAAAACCCCTTTTTATTTGCTTAATTTTTGGTTCTTAAACCCAAAAATTTTATTTTTTATATTCTATTTTAGATTTTTGGGGGACTCCTGGGTTTATTATTTATTGCTAGTTAGCCTAAATGAAATATTTACTATATCAATAAAACAATGATTACTGCTATAATTCCCCTTTTTTAAATTAGGGGTATATTTTTAATTTTTGACCCTATCCATATCTCGAGATGTCAAAATTATTGACAAAAATTAAAATTTTAATTCTTTCCCAAGAAGGGCAGCCCCCTCCTTAAAAATTATTTAATAACCAAGGATAAATTAACCCCTATTAGTTGAAATTTTTATTACTGCCCCTTATTCTTTTGTTAAAATCACTAGAATTTTTTTTTGGACCCTTACGAAAAAAGAACTAATGAAAAAAACCCTACGAACAACCACCCTCTCTTAAAATTTGCCAAAAATGCCTAGTAAGCGGTTCTCCCCCTTTTTTTCCGCTGTACACACAGACTGAGTCGTTCCCGTACCGACAACCTACGTGGGTGTACCCACTTTCACGAAATAATAAAAAGGAAAGAAAAACGAAGCGCATTCACTATCAACACAAGGAGTCTCGTCTTTTTCTTTGACTTGTTTGTTTTAAAAGTTGAAAAAACGCCTAACGCAGGTATGAAGTGGGAAGGAAATAAAAAACACTTAGGGCCGGTTTTTTAATCAATTTAAAGAGTTGTACTAACAGACGTTAAGCTTTTCGAACATTTTAAAACAAAGGGTTTTGCGTTTGCGTTTTTCAATGTGATTTAAGTCTCCGTTAACAAAAGAAAATCTTCCAAGCACACCACACACTCGGCCGTGGGGAGCCCGTTCAAAAGTAATGTCCGCAAAAAAAACAATTTTTACACAAATGCGCGGCAAAAACGATTTTAAATTTTTTATTGTAGCACGCATCCATATTGACGATCCAAAATTATACAATGTTTTTTCTACCTCACTCATTTTGTTAAGTAGGCGGGGGAGGGGGGGCAAAAAATTTCACGGGCCGCTGGCGCCGGGGGGAAGCCTCTGGCCTTTCCCACGGACGGTTGGGGGTTTGACCCCCCTAGTTAAAATTTTTTAAATTTTCACACCCACATATTATTTTTTAAGGGTTAAATTTAAATAAAAAGAGGTGATTTTGTTTTATCTTGGAAATTTTTTTTAAAGTCTCACGCTCATACTTTTTTTAAAATTGCGGGGGTAACTTGGGCACACGATTCGCATTTGAATGTTCAATTTAAATAATTATTGTTGCAGAGTGAGTTCCAGTTCAAATGAAGTTTTTTTGATACAAAAAACCGGTACATTAACTTTATTCTAGTCTTCAGTTGAAAACATAAATCAATTCAATTTGAACCATGTAAATGCACCTCAAATGTTTTAATTTTTCCATCAAGTATCCATAAGCCCTTGAACGAAGCATGAGTCAACAAATTTAAATTTTTATCGTGGGAAACCTGTTATAGGGTGCAATTAGCCCCTCTTCAGTTGAACTAGGTATGTGCGGATAAGAAATTGTGATGGGATGTCCGAGGGCTGTTTTAGAGGACTCAATCCCTTGCATTCGCCTTGACTGAGGAAAAACCTTGGAAAAAACCTTCAGTCAGGATTGC
The DNA here is from genome assembly GCA_024449915.1 of Sweltsa coloradensis. Classification (NCBI taxonomy): domain Eukaryota; kingdom Metazoa; phylum Arthropoda; class Insecta; order Plecoptera; family Chloroperlidae; genus Sweltsa; species Sweltsa coloradensis. Next base: position 15,367 of record JAMZAV010003297.1, read on the forward strand.
CGGTCTCGACGGGATTTGAACCCGGTACCACCCGAATCAGTCGAACGCTTAGCGCCCGAGCCAACATTGTCGGTATGAGTCATAGCATATTGACGTACTTGCAGGAAAGCATCCTATAATAATATGCTCTCTAGTGGCATAGTGTTAGGTCCGCAATAAAAAGCCATTAAAACATAAAATACTTTGTAATAAATCACTTGTGACATGTGTCATGTGTCACATAATGAATAAAAGTCCAATTTACAATACTAGGAAAACGCTAAAGTCCCGCCGCGTTGATGGATGAGCTTTTTAAAAATTTTAGTTTGCGTGGGATATCTTTACTTTTGCAAGTGCTTTGTTTTGCTGCCTATGCATTGTTGGTGATTGTTGTCAAGTTTCTTTTGTTACCTGTCAATTGGTATTATTTACCGTAAAAAACTTATATTAAATGCTTTATTTCTATGGATTCTGGCTAACTTTTTCAATTTTTTCTTTCAAAAGGTACTACATCAAACATAACCTTAATGTCCATGTATAATATGAACGTTGTAGCCCCACCCGTTTGGTCAGAATTGGCCCAAATGGCACGAAAATATCGCACAAAAAGTAAAAAAACTTATATTAAAAACTTTATTTCTCTAGATTCTGGCTAACGTTTTCAACTTTTCTTTCAAAAAGTTACTACATCACCATGACCTTAATGTCCATGTATAATATGAACGTTGTAGCCCCACTCGTTTGGTCAGAATTGGCCAAATGTCACGAAAATATCGCACTAAAAATCGAAAAAAAATCGTAAAAGTACATATTCATGAGAAATATTTCTTCGATTGTACCCAAAAACAATACACCTCTAAGTTCAGAGATTTCGAAGGTCCTGTTCAAATTTTCATCAAGATCGGATATGCGGTTTGCCTGGTAGAGAGTTAACAAACAGACAGAAAAGCAAAGAAACAAAAAAAAAAAACACCCGAGCTAGATTTTTTGGGGGTCAGTGAAATTGAAGTCTTCGCTTCGCTCATCCAATTATCACTTAAAAACTGAATTCATTAAATTAAATAAACATATAAATACAAATAAATATTGTGTGCATATTTGTAGGGGAGTATTTACGTAATACTTTTGGAAATGTCAATTTATAACAAAGTCTTTAATCAGTCTGTTACACCCTTAACAGATTCATTTTCGGCCGTAACTTTAACGATCCGTTAAGATGTTTTAATCAATTGATTAGCGTTAAGCAGCCATTGAAAAACACCGACTTCTGCTAATCAGCTGATTAAGCTTTACGAACTCTTTAAAGACCGATTGAAAAACCGTCCCTAAGCCTTGTTAACAAAATGGGATGTCTTGAAATCTTGATTTTAGAGCTGTATCTGAAGTAAATTCAATCAACTATTCTTTTCTGGATATATTCTAGGTATGACACGTTTATGTGCTCACTTAAAACTGCAAATGTAGAAAAACCCATCTATTCCAAACCCACCTGAAGACAGGTCAAGTGTTGAATATATCTTTCTTGAACTGATCTTTAGATTTTATATCCAGCTTATACTTGATGCATTCATTGCAGCTGGAAAAATTGACATATCGTCTTTCTTGATTGATGATGTCCACAACATTAGTTTGTTCGAAAAGCAAAATTGGTAAGTTAGCACCAAAAATGCGTAGCGATATTTACGTTTTAAACACGCACGCGACCCGGCACCTCCACCATATCTAAAAGAATTGGGACGAATTTGCTGTAGGCTACCGGCACCGCCACCAAAATCATGTTTTTTAAATACTTGATTTCGAGTAGGCCTACCACTCGACTCGAAATTTCGGGTTCACTTTATATTCACCCCTAGAACTTTGGCGGTATAGCGTTCATGTTAGTGGCGTACATGAATAGACTTCAATATATCAATAAATAAACAAGATACTTGCGACACACCTCACAACTGATCGCGACACACCAGTGTGTCGCGACACAGTGGTTGAGAACCGCTGCTCTAGTAGACCTACCAGCCCCTGTCAACATTTCCACATGATGAAATTTTGGATCATTATTAGGCCTATGTTTAGGTATGAAATTGTCACAGGATTATTTTTAGCTACACTACACCGCACATATTGACCTAGCCTTCAATAGAGTGGTCAATTTGCCGTGAGAAAAAATTGGGGTTGACTATACGAACAATACATGAAAAGGGACCCTCATTTTTCTTATTTGTTTTTAACACACAGGACGAGGAATATATTAGGGATCATATTATTTATACAACCGAATAAGAGTAATTTTTTATTCTTAGTTTAGGAACAGCATTATAGGTTTATACCTGAGGACAAATACCTTTGAGGGCCACTGTTATTACAAATTATTTTCTGCATACCCTACTTAGGTATTGATTTTGTCAAGAGTATGAGGAGGGTTCGGTTGACAACGCCACATTAACACGATTCTTTACTTTTCCCTTTTGTTTTACCCTTTTTTGTTGCTGCAGCCCAAAAATTTATTTACTTTTTTTTTCACCAAACCAGATCAAATAATCCCTTAGGGGTTAAAAGAGATGTTTATAAAATTCCTTTCCACCCCTACTTTACATTCAAGGACATTGTAGGATTCCTTGTTCTGATTATAATTCTAACACTACTCACTCTATTAGAACCCTATATACTAGGAGACCCCGATAATTTTACCCCGCTAACCCTCTAGTTACCCCTGTACATATTCAACCGGAATGATATTTCCTTTTTGCTTATGCTATCCTCCGATCAATCCCTAATAAGTTAGGAGGAGTAATTGCTCTAGTTCTATCAATTGCTATCCTACTAATTCTACCTTTCGCTAACAAAAGAAAATTCCGAGGAATACAATTTTATCCAATTAACCAAATTATATTCTGATCACTATTAGTAATCGTAATTTGTATTAACTTGAATTGGAGCCCGACCTGTCGAAGATCCTTATATCCTAGTAGGACAAATCCTAACAGTTCTATATTTTCTTACTATATTCTAAACCCTATAATATTCTTACTTTGAGATAAAATCCTCAACTAAGTTAATTAGCTTATTGAAAAGCAAGTGTTTTGAAAGCACAAGACAGAAGTTTAAATCTTCTATTAACTTAATAAATACTCAAAAAAATTCACTAAAATAAAATAGATATAAATATAATCTTTACTCCTACCAATAAAAATAAATAATTTAAAGATAAAGGTAAAAAACTTTTTCAAGCCAAATACATTAATTTATCATACCGAAAACGAGGTAGAGTACCCCGCACCCAAATAAAGACAAATGAAATAAATCTCAACTTAACAAAAAAGCCTCATGTATAAATATCACACCCTAAAAAAATAGCTCTAAATAATATTCTTATAAAAAGAATACTAGCATACTCAGCCAAAAAAATTAAAGCAAATCCCCCTCTTCTATATTCAACATTAAACCCTGAAACCAATTCAGATTCACCCTCAGCAAAATCAAAAGGAGTACGATTAGTCTCAGCCAAACATGATGCCAACCAACTTAAAGCTAAAGGAAATACTAATACTAGAAATCAAATATACTCCTGATACTTAATAAATTCAACTAAACAATACCTTCCACTAAAAAAACAAAAGATAATAAAATTAAAGCCAGACTCACTTCATAAGAAATAGTTTGAGCCACCCCCCGTAGACCCCCTAGTAAAGCATAATTTGAGTTAGAAGATCACCCAGCAATTATAACTGTGTAAACCCCTAGACTTGTACAACAAAGAAAAAATAATAAACCTAAATTAAAACTATATATACCACTTAAATAGGGTATAATTATTCATACTAATAAAGACAAAAATAAGCTAAAAACTGGAGAAAAATAATAAGGTAAATAATTAGAAAGAGCAGGGTAAGTCTGCTCCTTGTAAATAACTTAATAGCATCACAAAAAGGCTGAGGAAATCCCCGCAAAACCTACTTTATTAGGACCCTTACGAATCTGAATGTAACTAATACCTTACGTTCAAGTAATGTCAAAAAAGCCACCCCTACTAGAACACAAATAATTAAAATTAAAGAACCAACTTAAGGTCAGTCACGCGTGCCTCGCGCTCCGTTGTTTATCTTCTTTTCGGTAGTTCTAATCAGTGTTATTTTCTTGTGTCTCGTCAGATGAATTATGGTGTCATCTCGCGTCCGAGTGATGAGTTTTGTGACGGTGTGCTAATTAGTTTGTTCTCTAAACGCAGTTTTAGTTTTTCCGCGAGTGTTTGTCGCTGGCTTGCCTGCCCATGGGCTCGCTACCCCCAAACGCGGGGCTGCTCGTGGTCGCTCTCCAGTGTTGTCGCACTTGCTCGTGCATCTAATTTTACTGTCTGGCGATGTTTCACTGAATCCTGGTCCGCAAACGACATTGAACACCTACTACCAAAACGTCTGCAGCCTTAAAAATAAATTTACCGATTGCGTTACTGATTGGAATGATTTAACGTGCTACGATGTTATCGCCTTTACGGAGACTAAACTGTGTGACTACGTAACCAATGCTGAAATTCCAATATCATCAGATTTCAACATTTTTCGCCGAGATAGAACTTCTCGGGGAGGTGGAGTATTGATAGGCATTAACTCGAAGTGGCCTTGTAGAGCTAGGCCTGACCTAATCGTGACTGTGAGATAGTATGGTCGGAACTGTGCATTCCCGGTAATAAACTTCTAATTGGATGTTATACAGACCTCCTCGTAGCCCAATCGCGTCTCTAGAAGCGTGTCTTGATTCGGTTCTTGCAGCACTTGCACACGGCCGCGTTATTGCTTTTCGGGGACTTTAACCTGGGAATTAAGTGGTCTTCTTCTGAGTCGGGCACTGCGAGTGACGTCAGTGACAGGTGGTTCATTGATAACTTCATCAACGGACTTGGACTTCAACAACTGTGCCTCCACCCCACAAGAAACCTGGCAACACTGGATCTTGTGTTGACGTGCTTCGAGCCAGACACCTGCACCGTTACGCCGAGTCGCAACATTTTTTCAGTCTGACCACGAGTCTTTGGATACGACACTCACACTACCTGCCATTGTCCATCGGCGCCACCACTCTACTCCTTTGAGACCGACCCCCTGTTGGCGTAAGGCTAATTGGCCTGGTATTTCAGATGCGTTGAATACCCTTCCTTGGCAACAATTCGAGGAACTCGATGTCAACAGCGCAGTTCAAAGATTCAATGAATGGATTCATAATATTATTGCCGAATTCGTACCCTCTCGTAAAATCAAATCTAACAAGTTTCCTGTCTGGATGACTGACCTCACTAAGAATGCGTTGTATAATAAAAACCAAGCCTGGAAGCTTTGGAAGGATTCCTCGAGTCCGCACACACGCCTCACGTATGAGAATGCTAGGAGACTTGCAAAGACGTTGTCTAGAAATGACTACAAAAACTACACTGACAAAATTACTAGTGAAACTGCGTCTAATCCGAAGAGGTTCTGGTCACTAATAAATTCACGTAGGAAATCCGAAAGAATTCCCCTCGAAGTGTACTCAGACGATAACACTGCAACCGAACATCACAGACCCGCCCTTTTCAATGACCACTTTGCAAGCAATTTTTCCCCGCCTACTACCCATCCGATAACATCTCCCCTACAAACGAAGTGTACCTTCTCTCTCGCTTGTCTTACAACTGATGAGAGGGAAATACGCAATTTCATTACCAAACTATCTCCGCACCGTGCTACTGGCCCTGATAACATTAGTGCAATTTTTATCAAACGTACTGCACCTCAATTAGCTTTCCCATTGTCCATCTTATTCAACAAATTTGTTTCATGTGGTGTGTTTCCGGACTGTTGGAAACGGCAAACGTGGTCCCCATATTAAAATCAGGTGACAAGAAACATGTTAATAACTATAGACCTATTTCACTTCTTCCCATTCTGTCCACGATTTGTGAGAGAATTATTCACCAGCGACTCCTAACTTTTACACTACCACACCTGTCGCAAATTCAACACGGATTTCTACCAGGTAATTCCTGTCAGACCAACTTAGTGATGTTACAACAAGAGGCAATGTCTGCTGTGGAAGCCGGAGAGCAACTCGATGTTGCATTCATCGATTTTGCGAAAGCTTTCGATTCGGTGAGTCACAGGCATCTATTGCACAAGATCGAACATCGCTTCGGAATTCACGGTAATTTCCTTGCTGTCATTGCCAGCTTCCTTAAAAACCGTCTTCAACGCGTCGTCATCTCTGGGGTCGAATCCGGTTGGGTCAGTGTGACCTCTGGGGTCCCCCAAGGAAGTGTCCTTGGGCCCCTCCTCTTCACACTCTTCATGGATGATATGCAAGACTCCGTTGACTCCTGGATTTGCGACTTCCTGTTGTATGCTGACGATTGCAAACTCATGAACGCATTCGGATGCAAGTGATGTAATCATGCTTCAACGCGGACTTGACTTGTTTTACCGCTGGTGCTCCGACTGGGAAATGATCCCGAACCCCAGGAAATGTTCAATACTGTCTATAACTCTCCGTCGTGTCCCCTTCTCCATGGCTATCAATTGGGTGGTGAAGTGATTCAGCGTGTTGAGAAGCAGCGTGACCTGGGAGTGACTGTGGATGGGAAACTACTGTTTGTAGATCATATTGATACAGTCACCTCCAGGGACATGCGTCTTCTTGGAATGATGTACCGTTTCACCGAAATTCATGACGTCATGGCCCTCCGAACCTACTTCACTGCATGTGTGCTACCCGTCGTGGAATATGGTTCTGTAATTTGGGCTATGTCTGCTCTGTCAAATCTGAAGAAGTTGGATCGTGTTTTGTCTTTTTTTCTTTCAATTGTTAAATATCGAGTTACAAACTTTCGGAACACTTCAAAACCTGAAATTATGTCTTCTCTCAATTTATACTCCTTAACCAGTCGTCGTTCTCTGGCCGATTTTAAGTTTTTTCATAAAATCGTTAATGGGAATCTTCGACCTCCATTAATCAATTTTTTCTCCCTACATGTCCCTTCCCGCCCTAACCAGATCGACTCAACTGTTTCATTTACCTATTCCTCGCCTGGAAATCATCAAACGCTCCCTCTTCTATCGGCTACCCTTCACCTACAATTACTTGCCACACCCCACCCTAGACATTTTTGCAAACCAGCGTGAGTTCATAACGAACGTTAAAACCCCTTGTTAGCCAGAGTTAATTTTGCTATTTAATTTTTAATTTTAATTTTAATTTTAATTTTTATTTTTATTTTTATTTTTATTTTATTTTTATTTTTATTCTTCCTTTCTTTCTGTTTTTGCTATGACCTATCATTCATTGTTCATGCATTCATGTATTTCGATTCGTATTTCCTCTGTTATCATGTTTGGTTTAAGTTAGTATAAGTTAGTTAGTAATGTTATTATGTTTATAACGCACAATGTAAAATGGCCTATGGCTGTATTTGTGTCCAGTTTGAATAAATAAATAAATAAATAAATAAACAATCATATAAACAAGTTCTATCTGTAAAATACCTTTACATAAATGGATCCTAAATCCATTGCACTTATCTGCCAAATAGAAATTAATATTAATCAATAAATAAAGAAATATTATTCCCAATATTTGGTCCTTTTGTACTAAAATATCATAATTAATAAAGGATAGAAACCGACCTGGCTTACGCCGGTCTGAACTCAGATCATGTAAGGATCTAAAGGTCGAACAGACCTAAACTTTGAACATCTACACCCAAAATTACCCTTAAGAGTCGGAAGCAGGCCGAGCGCTTTCAAATTTGCGGTGACTACCTAAACTAAATCGTCCGCTATCGGTAGCTCTGCCAATACAGTTGCGTCTTCTCCCTTGGGTCCTAGGCTACCCGCATTACCAGCCACGTTTCAAACCACGAGATATTATTTGGTGGCGAGTTGGATGATTTCATGCGACTGACTGCCACATCCGAAGTTTTTAATGACAAAATAAATAATTATAATGTACATCTTGTGAAAAGAGACGTAAATTACACTCTAGAAATATCGACAGAACGTTTTATAACTATTAAAAGTGTCCTAATAGTCATGACAAATGTTTACGCTTATCGCAAGTTATCGTGCATCTGTATAAATATCACTCTAGACCGCACGTTTACCGTGGTCATTGTTGGCCGAGTGGTTAGAGCTCTTGTTTTGCATGCGAGAGGACGTCGGTTCGAGCCCCGTCTAGGAAAACTTTTTTACTTTTTTTTACTCATTCCATTATTGTTGTTCACTTATAATTTGTGACGGAAACAATTTTTATAACTTTCCAGTGCAAATTACTCTAATGGCGAAGGCTTTCTCGCATCCGTGCAGCGGCAATCGGCAAGTTATGAAAGTTGGACCCCTACCGGCGGTAGAACAAGATCATAAGATGACATTATACTTTTTAGAAAGCCTAATTCAAAATACATACCATAAACCGTATACGAAAAGAATCCGCCTTGTTCTACATGCCGTTTTGAGCGCGCCGCGACGCTTCCGCATGACGTTTCACCCTTTTGATCCTTGTTCTAAATCAATAACTTTGTACGATTATTTAAAAGACGAATCGACCGTTCCAGTGAATACCCACATTTACCCATTAAAATAGTTTATTAGAGTATTTAAATTGGTCTAAAACGCAAAAATGTGACTTATTATCAATTTTACTTTGATATTCAATGCCAATTTACGAAAACGTTTGAAAACATATTGTTGGTTTATCAGTCTTAAAAACATGCTGTCACATGTGTTATAATACTTCAATGCACAGATAGTTATACGAAGTCGCTGAGATAGTGCATGACATGCGTTTGTTCGGCCGCGCGTCTTATTTACTTCCGCTGTCGCGCAGAGGACTACTATTCACTGTGAGGTCCGGGGGCCAAACCGAACACATGTAACAGACAAATTGGCAATAAAACTTCTAACATAATTTAAATATGTAATAATTTGAATCAATTACTTAAATTTTCTGACACATGTCACGTCAAATATTAATTTATTATGTAGCACGTAGGCATGTTAAAGTGTGCATGACATTCTTGTATGGCTTCTACTGGAACGTAATCTAGGGCGACGGTCGTTCGCCCGCAGCCAAGCTAGGCGATGGCTAACTCGACCCTGTTTACTCCCACCCGAGTTGGGGGTTTTCAGCTATCTGCACACGCCGCCCCGAAAAATTTACAATCTTGAAACTCGGTGTATGACCTGATATGTGGTTCATGATCTACAAAAAAAAAAAATCAGCCCGATCCGATAACCAGTTCTGTGTTAAAATATTGCGTAAAATCGACGAAAAACTTCCGGCTTGCTGGGTGGGTGGGTAACTAAAGTTTATCTATCCTTGAGATACAAAGTGACCATCCGCGGACGAGACCGGGACCGGTCGTCCCGTCTATTGTCTGCATTTTTCCCTTTCCACCTTTTTTGGCGTGACCGAACTTGGGAGCGAACATGGGTTTTTTCTACCTGCCTCCACACATTTCAAATCTATTGTGATGAAAATAATGTATTCAGCGAAGCCGCGGTGCGCTATACACTCAGGCACCTTATACAGCAAGCAGATTTGAGGTGATTTTTTTAGATCTCATTTCTTTTAAGTGTGTAAGGTTTGGCTGTATTTTTACAAGTTTTTGTTATGTGTGGGATAACAAAACACGCAAATTATCTCTAAGCACGGAACAAACAACAATAAACGTTGTGTACTGCTACAGTAGCATACAACCAGACGGACTTTAAATTCCAAATTGTATTTACAGTGTTGGCCACACTATTCAGTTTTAAAAATTCCATCAATGAAGCCGCTCTGTTTTAAAGAAATTATTATATTTGTGATGCAAGACTGCGATGCAGCTTTGTTCCTGCATTTATTTGCTGTCGATTGACAAAAGCAGTAACGAAATGTTCAATTGACCTGAAATATAACATAGCATTTATAAAAACTTACACAGCTAAATCACCAAGACATTTGTTGATACCTACATGGCCGAATGGTAAAGTATGAGCGGTTTGGCGCTTATATATCTCACAATGTGCTCGTCGCGACAGCGGAAGTAAATAAGACGCGCAGCCGAACAAAACGCATGTCATGCACTATCTCGGCGACTTCGTATAATTATCTGTGCATTGAAGTATTATAACACATGTGACAGCATGTTTTTAAGACTGATAAACCAACAATATGTTTTCAAACGTTCTCGTAAATTGGCATTGAATATCAAAGTAAAATTGATAAAAAGTCACATTTTTGCGTTTGTGCACAAACACTATAGTGACATATTTTTATTATATTTTGTTCCCCGAAAAAGTTCAAAACTTCGTTAATGAATATAAATTTGTATCATAAGACTTATATTATTTCTATTATGGTAAGTTATCAGCATTTGTAAGGTAGCGTCAAAAATGTATAGGCCTAACGATTTTTACGTTTTCACACACGAGCGCGACCCGGCACCTCCACCAAAATCATTAATAATACTCGCAAACCCCTAGAGAAAATGATTATCTTCTTGGAAGTGGAAGAACTTTTTCATTGTTTTTACTATAAGTATTATCAGAGAAGCATATTTTTATAAAACATTATCTTTCCATGCACGGTATAGTTAAGAAAATACCAGGTCACTTTCTCACTAAAATTGCAAACCGGTACAAAAACGTAATTTTTATTAGTTTCTTGGGACACCGGTACAAGTGTTATGAAAACGGTACTGTACCGGTCAAACCGGTGGTCACCTGATTTATTCTTCACTACATAATATCATGCGATAATAAAATAATGTCAACATAATTACTTATAGTTAATTTCTCATGATACATCAAGCAAGCGGTGGATGCAGTGCTTTTCAAAACAGATTTCCTAGAAACAAAAGCTACCTTCTTTTGTTTATTTTGTTTACAATCTGTACCTAGTTCCCAAGATACAATGCTTTTATTAAATTTGCTATGGTTACTGTCGTCATGTTACGAAAATTATATGAACATAAAAACAAAGTAAGTTTCACTGGTAAGGGTCACTGGTAGGGCTCGACATTTGCGTTTGACGGGGTAGGCCCTACCTCACGATGGCAATATCAGACTGTGATGACGTCAAAGCTGCCGTTATCGGCTTTCGTACATGCGATCCTAACGCACAGACGCGGAACTCTGTGCAGCCATCAAATCCCATTTTGGGCCTACTTCTGAGCCGTTTTGTGTAACTTTTACTGATGTAATTTAACGATTATGACCATAATTATGTGTCAAACAATATCAAATGTCACCACAGTGTTCAGAATAGTAAAATTAATACCGCGCTGTCATGAAAAATGGATATTACTTATTTCAATGCAGTAAAGTTCATCAGCAAGTACCAAAGTTATCATTTTGTGTCGAAGCAATAACCGACCAAAGAAAAAAATAGACAAATCAGATGTGTTCAAAATTGATTTTTGAGTATGGTTGAATTTTTTCATAATTATTTGATCATAACTGTAGAGCTTGTTATTTTATTTCTAACACTCTGCAGCCGCGCCTGAAACCTGTCTATGCATTAGGCTCTTAATCCAACATCGAGGTCGCAACCTTTTTAGTCGATAAGAACTCTCAAAAAAAATTACGCTGTTATCCCTAAGGTAACTTAGTCTTATAATCACTAATAATGGATCAACAATTCATAAATCAATGGTTAAAATTAAAAAGAGTTTTATTTATCTTCCTGTCACCCCAACAAAATAATTGACAAACTATAACATAAATTCCACCAAATAAATTATAATTATTAATTATAAAGCTCTATAGGGTCTTCTCGTCCTTTAAATAAATTTAAGCCTTTTGACTTAAAAGTTAAATTCTAAAAACACTTATACTGAGACAGTCAATGCCTCGTCCAACCATTCATTCCAGCCTCCAATTAAAAGACTAATGATTATGCTACCTTTGCACGGTCAAAATACCGCGGCCCTTTAAATTAAATTCAGTGGGCAGGTCAGACCTTAAATTATTATCATAAGGACATGTTTTTGTTAAACAGGCGAGCATTAATTTGCCTAATTCCTTAATATAACCTAACAGTTACAATAATATCAACAAATAATTAATATACTAATTTCATCATTATTACTAATTTTAATAAATTTAAAATCACATTTTGATAAAAAATTTAAACTTTATATAAAATCATATTTAACAAAAAATAAATTATAACATCCTTTAAAGATGGCTAATTCTAAGCCTACAAAATTTTTATTAAAATTACCTTCTTATATCTAGAAGCTTATCCCCCTAAACATTTTTATTAAATTACATTTAATTTAATAATTATTCCACATTAAATAACAGAAATAGTTAGCTCTCTTTAAATCGGGAAATATAAATATTTACAAATTATTTAATAAACCCTGATACACAAGGTACAATAAATCAAATCTACTTTTATATAATTAAATTTTCAATATATTTCAATAACCTCTCACAATACAATTAAACTATCATTCAAAAAATTTCATCGATAACCTCTACAAAAACTTAAATTAAAAAAAAATGATTTTATTAAAAAATAATATATTTCACAAACTCATAATAAATTTTTTATTTTCAAATCAAACTGAATTGCACAGTGAATTCTCAGTGTAAATGAAATGCTTAACTAATCAAGCTCTGATTTGAACTTTCCAGGTGCACCTTCCGGTACACCTACTTTGTTACGACTTATCTCATCTTAATTAACGAGAGCGACGGGCGATGTGTGCATGTTTTAGAGCCAAAATCAATTTAATATTATAAATAAAATTACCTTCAAATCCACCTTAAATCAACTAAGTTTCAAGTCAATTTCCGTATAAATAAATTTATTGTAACCCATCACCACTTAACCATAAACTGCACCTTGACCTGACATCATTCCTTCATAAAGAATTTAGAAAATTCATCAACCCTAATAGGATATTCTGAGGACGGAGGTATACAAGCTGAATACAAAATTAAGTAAGATATAACGTGGACTATCGATTACGGGACAGGTTCCTCTGAAAGGACTAAAACACCGCCAAATTCTTTGAGTTTCAAGACCATAACTACTACTACTCAAGTATTCACATTTAACATTTAAAATAATAGGGTATCTAATCCTAGTTTAAAATTTAAATTTCATAGCTTCAAAAACAATTTAAGAAATTAATTAACCTTAAAATTTCACCCAATAAGGTTAAACTTACTTTCATAGACGATCATTTAACTACTAAACTAAAAACATTTACTTGAGCCCCTCGTCTAACCGCGGTGGCTGGCACGATTTTTACCGGCCCTATAAAATTCACTAATTCCAAATTACTTTGATTAATAAAATTAAATACTGCGAATTAATCAATAAAAATTTAATCTTTTAGAATAAACATAATAAAACTCGCATAAACTTACATGTAAAATGAACTTAAAATAAATACAATTATACCTATTTAAACCACAATTAGTGAATTATTTTCAGTAGTTCCTGCCTACTTTCCAATGACTATTATCTACTAATAATAATTCAAAATATAAAATTTAACGAAAATAAGATTAACTGCACCCTAATCTTAAATTAACGCTTAAACTTTATATCAGTAAATATAATTAAGAATTAAACATTAATATCTGCCCCATAATAATATTTAATTTAATTTATTTACATTACATTAATTAAGATATAGTTCAAAATAAACCTTTAATTTAATTAACATTTAATGAAACTATTAAAGTTCAAATTCTTAAATAGTTCACACTTATTTATAGGTATTTTATCTTATTAAATATAAAAAGATATTAAATCAACTTATGATGACCCTCATTTTTTTTAAAACTATAAAATGAGGGTCATCGATAAAGTTCTTATCTATATTATAAATAACTTATTATTTATATTAAATACTTATATTTATATAAATAATTATATATATAAGTATTTAATTATAAATTATTATTTATATATATAATAATTTATATTTATTTATTTATATTAAATACTTATACATATATAAATAAATATATAATCATTATTATTAATTATATATTTATCTATATATATATAAGTATTTAATATATATATAAATCTTCTTTATTTTTTTCTTTATCTATAATCATAATAGGTATATAGGAATATAGTATATAATATAAGTTCTTATTATACACCAATAAATTTCTCTAAATTAAGAACTTTGTGATTATTTCTCCTTAGGCCTATTCCGGGGGAGCATCGAATTTTTTGAAAAAAGTGAAAAAAATTCGATTTTTCCCCCGAAATTGGCCTAAAAACCCAAAAATTTGTGCTTTTGCCTAAATTTAATTTTTAACCCCTTAAATGGGGAGAAAGCCAAACCTTATTATAAGGCCATACACATTTTTACTTCCAATAAAGTAAGAAATGAGGTGCCTGATTAAAGGGTTATCTTGATAGGATAAATCAAGTAAATTAAATTTACTCTCATTATATCCAATAGACTTGAACTATTACTTAGAGTATCAAAAACTCTTGTGCACCCTACACTAGGACATAAAGAAGGATAAGCTAACTAAGCTATTGGGTTCATACCCCACTTATAGAAGTTTTACCCTTCTTCCTTCTAATGTTTAACAATCCAACCAAATTTCTATTTATTATAACCCTGATAAGAGGGACATTAATTACTGTATCAGCTAATTCTTGATTTGGGGCCTGGATAGGTCTAGAAATTAATTTATTATCTTTTATCCCCTTAATATCCACTTCACGCAATTTATTCTCAAATGAAGCTTCCTTAAAATATTTTCTAACTCAAGCCCTTGCCTCAGCAACTTTATTATTTGCCGTAATTTTAACATCTTTATCATTTAGTCTCCCAAATACTTTAGAAATATCCTTTACTCCCTTAACAACTCTAATTAATTCATCTTTGATACTAAAGATGGGAGCTGCTCCCTTCCATTTTTGGTTTCCAGGTGTTATAGAAGGGTTAAGTTGAATAAATAGATTAACTTTAATAACTTGACAAAAAATTGCCCCACTTATACTCCTATCTTATAATTTAACCATAAATATATTTAATCTCTTTCGTTATTGTAAGCTCTGTAATTATTGGTTCATTAGGGGGATTAACACAAACTTCTTTACGAAAAATTCTAGCCTATTCCTCGATTAACCATTTAGGGTGATTAATCTCAGCCCTAATCTTAGGAGAAAATCTCTGAATATTATATATAACTACTTATATATTCTTAAGAACTGCTATCGTATTTATATTTAATGCCTTCAAATTGTCACATGTTAACCAAATTTTCTCTATAAATTACAGCCCCCCAATTATCAAGTTTTCCTTATTCACTACCCTTTTATCTTTAGGGGGGTTACCCCCCTTTTTAGGATTTTTACCTAAATGATTAATTAACTGCCTCCTAGATGTTCGTCGTGGCTCCTCGTTCCCTGCCTGTCCCACGCGACAGGTTTTGATTGTTAAAGGGACAATTCGCACTTTTTTTCCACAGCGCTAGTTACCGTCCCCAAGAGCTTTCTTTCGTTTTCGTTGTTTACATACGATCTGCATACGATTAAAATGTCATCATGCCAGAGTTGAGCTGTATTTTTCTTCATAATAGGCAATGGTGCGTGCAAGAAGTTGTAAGATACCGGGATGCCATTATCTAACTAAAACAAGTAGGTCTTTCTTTGCATGAACTACAGGGAAATAAGGAAATTGTGCCACCCAGGCCCCCCCCCAGACTCCCATTTATTACGCGCCACTGCTTGATGGAAAGTAATATTGTTTAGCTCGTGGCCTAGTCAAGACTAGGGCCCAAGTAGGCTACCTAAGCCTATTGATTTTTAATATGATTAGGAATAGGAGGCATAGGCCCTATAGATAAAAATAACATGCCTATTAGATTAGCCCTTGCCTATATTATCAAACAACAAAGTTATCAATATCTACTTTTTGTTTAATTACCAGAATAATATAACTAGACAAATTTGTATATTTCTATTCTGCAAACCATGATTAGTGATGTACGTATACAAAATACGATCTAAAACATTCAATTTAGTTGGATTCAACAGTAAAATACATGAGAGATGACATTTAATGTGACAACAACATCAAAAACAAAAGAAAGCTCTTGGGGACGGTAACTAGCGCTTTGGACAACAATTAACACTGTGCGCGTGGACAGGCAGGGAACGAGGAGCCACGACGAAAATCTAGGAGGCAGTGGACTAATTATTCAATCTATAGTTGAGGCTAATCTTATACCCATTATTACTACAATAGTAATTATAACCTTAATTACTTTATTTTACTATTTACGGTTAAGCTTTGGAGCTTTTATGCTTACATACTCCGAAACCTTATGGAATTTTAATTACTCACAAAATAATTTAAATCACACAACAGCTCTAAATTTGGCTATTATATCAGTATTAGGTCTCCCCCTATGTTCACTATTATATTGAATGCTATAAGGCCTTAAGTTAATTAAACTAATAGCCTTCAAAGTTGTCAATAAAGATTAATCTCTTTAGGCCTTAGTAAAGCAAGTTTACTCCTTCAGAATTGCAGTCTGATATCATGTCATTGACTATAGGACCTGGTAGAAGAGGACACCCTCGTAAATAGATTTACAATCTACTGCCTATTGTACTCAGCCATTCTACCGCGACAATGGTTGTTCTCAACCAATCACAAAGACATTGGAACTTTATACTTTATCTTCGGAGCATGATCTGGGATAGTCGGAACTTCTTTAAGACTTTTAATTCGAGCTGAACTAGGTCAACCTGGATCTCTCATTGGTGATGATCAAATTTATAATGTTATTGTAACTGCCCACGCTTTCGTTATAATTTTCTTCATGGTTATACCTATTATAATTGGAGGATTTGGAAATTGATTAGTACCTTTAATGCTTGGGGCTCCAGATGGCAAAGTGTGTACCTATACCTATCGAAATTGCATCAAGTAGGCGTACCGGTACCGCATAAATAGACCAACCACAATCTTGTCAAGATTATACAAGATTTTGCCAAGATTATACAAGATCTTGCCAAGATTATACAAGATCTTGCCAAGTTCTTGGCAAGATCTTGGCAAGATCTTGGCAAGAAAAATACAAGATCTTACAATACAATCTTGCCAAGATTTTTCACCAGGGAGATGAGCTTGGCCCTTTATTAGGTGTGTAAGGTTTGGCTGTATTTCTACAAGTTTTTGTTATGTGTGTAACAATTCTCTGGTACATTGAACAACACATGAACTAATCAAGAATGGTATAATGTTCCCAGAATTTCCTCTCCGAGTCTTTGAAACACCTGGACAAGATGTACCCGGGCGGTTCCCAGCAGTTGGACACTTAAGAAAGACCTGAACCAGCAGCTGCACGACAAGAAGTGATATCATAGCCGCAAGGCGTCGTCAGGTGCCGCGGCCTCTCTGCGCCACCCCTGGACCCACCCCCACTTCAACTGACGCGCGCCTCTCCGTGACGACGCCACTCGTTACACCACGCTGCCCGCCTGATTACATCAATTTAAACTGTGGCGTGTTTCTTACGATGTCGAGTTGTGCCGTGCGAATTACTACATCTTCTCGGCAAGAAGTTCAATGCGGGTGGTGGTGTTTGACAATTTTGAAGTTTATTTAAACATTTAAACATTTTTCCATAATGCTGCTGTCTCTTTCTGGGAAAGAATCTCTAGACTACATTCAGCAGTTGATGGAATATTAAAATACGGTAATTTATGCAAAGAGTGTGATACAACAATGCTCACATGCTCTGTTGGAATGATACGTGTTCTAGCAGCTGCATTAATCTGGTCATTACTTGACTATGTAGGTGTAGGCCCACCTACTCATTGTGAATATCTGGACAAACGGTGATGTCGTCGAGTGTGTTTTTAAAATTGAATGTAGCAATTTTGTTTGGCGTTGAAATACTACATGAACATCGTAACTCCTTATCTAAAATGATTTATCCGATGCTAGCAAGGCTGTTGACTGTTGTTGGCTGTTGTTGTTGCTGTTGTTGTTGTTATTGTTGTTGTTGAGAATGTTGTGAGCTTCACGTTGCAATCTTCAAACCCACAAAAACTCAAGGAGATTGTTCTTCGTGGGCAACTTATTCTACGTACTTAAGTTTTGGTTGACAGAATCTTCCAAATTGGAGCTCGCTTATCGACTGGACAAAGCAATGACTGAGGGACAAGATCATTGTTTAACAGTGTTAAGCAAGATACTTGAGTAACAGTGTTCTTCTTCGTATCCGATTGTATAGATTGTCTGTGAGATTTAATTTGCTCAGGCTTTATATTAAAGTAAGAGTAAAATGCTGGTGATTATTCGTTACTTCAAATCGTGTAAGAAATCTAAATTAAGTATTAATGCAGTAGATGTCAATTGGTAACAATCTCTCACTGTTGTAGAGTGGCAGATTAACATTGCTTTTACATTCTTTTCTCATCTTGCAAATTATGTGCAATCGAAGTTGTACGTACCATTTTCAATAATCATAATAGTAAATAGGTAATTATTATAAAGATGAGTATCGGTATTGAAAGTTTTTGAACCCACCCACCGGCAGTATGCGATATTAGTTTTTATTTCATTCAAATTGCCGATTAAGGCTACTGATTGTTTTGTGGCAATATGACGAAAGTTGACTGATTATTTCTGTGCAATTACACATATAGGGCTACTTTCTATAACTCTGTAAAAGAAATGTGCCAATGGATTTTGTGAATCATTCTATGAGACAACTTTTGAAGCTTAAAATTTGTGAGCGTTGTGAACTAGATATCGTATATGATTATTTAATTATTTATTAGTTGATTATTTTTCTGATTTTTATTTGACGGGACATAACCTCAGAATCATCAATTATATTCAAATTACTGGAATCAGTTGTTCAAGTTCAAAAATGAATTTTAGCAGCGGTTTTTTGCAAATTGTTTCTACACTCCTTTATCTACAACCTTAATATAAGGATTATTGGTTTTATATGGTTTCAAGCGTTGCACGATTTTTTCCGTTGAACGGTACAAAATTTGAAATTGTACCGGCAGGTGAAAAAAATTGTGCAACGCAACAAACCATATAAAACTAATAATCCTTATATTTAGGTTGTAGATAAAGGAGTAAAGAAACAATTTGCAAAAAACCGCTGTTAAAAATTCAATTTTGAACTCTGCAGGCAACTTTTGCTAAGTGTTTATTAGTAAGACTTGGTTTCATTGTGTTTTAGAATAATTTTAGGAGCAAGCTGAACAAAAAATGAAAATTTAATGTATTCATTTTTGCTTTGGCTTTGATTTCGGGGGGTTCAAAGCCCCCTTGAGAATGAATCAACACACTTATGCAAACATTTTTCAAAGAAAAAATTATGATACATGAATGAATTACTGAGAAGTCTATACTTATCACACACCCATAATATGTTTGTAACGAGATCATTGTGTAGTCCACTTATTGTTGTGACATGATTACGTAACAACGAAAATAGAACAACAAACATGGTTGAAACAAAATAACAAAACCATCATCGACGATAAGAAAAGTAAAAAAGTTTGAAACAAAAAACAAAATTTTTATTTTTGCACTTCACTTCTCCTCATAGAATCACGAAACAAATAAATAACTGTCGCAAGAATAATTCGACAGAAACAACATTGGTTGAAAAACAAGCCGTCAGTAGAATGTAAAACATGCGGAGCAGATGCTACAGAAGGCAGACTCTCCCCACAGGACACACAATATAATTTGGGCTTAGATTTCGGGGGGTTCAAAGCCCCCCCTACCCCTCCGTGGATACGCTATACCCCCGTCCTAAAAACCACACGTAGGGGACTCTAGGATGCCTACACTCCTATTTATGAGCATCGTTGAGTGAATGAAAGCTGAACAATAAGAGCGTCTCTAGTTTCTTGTAGTAAACTGTACATCAATAATACTTATCGCAACTGTCTAACCGCTGGAAAGTTGCTAGGTGAGCCTAGAAGCAGACATGTAGAGAATAATACTGTTTCACTGTTGATTGAAGAAAGACTCTGGCATTAAAAATAAGAAAGACGAGGATTTCACAGAAAAAATAAATACAAAAAATCCAGGCAGTTAGTAAATATATGAAACATGTGGTTGTGTTAGCCACAGAAGGAAGACTCCCTCCACAGGGGATAACCATGCGACAGGGGAGTTGTAGATGGAAACGGCTCTGGACGGAGATGGCTTGGAGTGCACCATCTCGCCTCGGCCCTACTAGGGAGCCTACTCTGTGAACGCCGAGCCCTGATCTAACAAGCCCTGGCCCTCCAAGCGGTCCAGGGTTCAGCTGAAGAGAGCGATGAACGCCAACCACACCTGGCCAACAGGGATGATCATCTGTTGAAGGATTAGACCGGCAGTAAAACTTGCTTCGACTTGTCTAATTTACATTTTTTTTCAATGTTTTTTGCTTCCTTGCCGGCGCTGTACTACTTTTCTTTCCACTGTGCTGAGTGTTCATTGACGTCGTCGTGGAATCTTGCTTGTGCTAGTGCACTAGCGTACAGGCTTTACAGTAACTAGACTTTGATGTTGCGTCCTCAGTTAAAGTGTTTGATCGCCCATGCGTCAGAACAATGGTAGACAGCTTAGACATTTATCAACTAGGATAAAGTGAACCAACACAACAATGTATAATAATGTTTGTTAAGGTACTCAACTTGAAAGATAGTAACGAAGAAGAATAGTTGTCATAGTGCCAGCTGTATGTATGCCTGGCTTATCATTGTTATGTTGTTGCATCCAACAGCTCAGACATTTTGCAACTAGGGCAACGTGGATTGAACCAACACAACAATGTATAATAATGTTTTAATAAGGAACCTAACTTAAACTAAACTAACTAAATCAGAAGAAAAACCGGCAGCATTCATGCACCTTCCGTACTTAAGGGGCACATCAGAAAAAATAGGCAAGCTGCTTACAAAACACAACATAAAAACTACTTATCGCCCTTACAAGAAGATAAGCGCTATGTTACGTAATGCTAAAGACAATATACCCCTCGAAGCCCATGGGGTTTATGAAGTTCCTTGTGGGTCGTGCAGTGAAGTGTATGTTGGTCAGACTAATCGCCGCATATCGGTGAGACGTGATGAACACCGTTTAGCAGTCAACAGTGGCAAAGAGACATCTGGTTTGGCCCAACACGTCAAGAGTACTGGCCACTCAATTAACTTTGAAAACACCAGGACGTTAGCCTCAATCAAAGAGTTCAAAGTGCGTATCATTCGAGAGGCTATTGAAATAGAAAAACGACCGGGAAGTTTTAACAAACGGGATGACGGACAACGGTTGCCTACTTCCTGGAAACCTGTTCTCCTACAACATCAACAAGAAGCCCGTGTGCTACGTTCTAACAACCCCAACGTCGTGACGCCAACACAAGACCCCAGCTCCAGCTGTTGTGTTGAAGCCGTCACTATACCCGAACGAGGACCTATGACGCGTAGTCGATCCAAACTTGTTTCACTACGAGATAAGCACGATGACGTAGACATACACGCGAGAGTGACAGCAGCGAGAACAGTCAGTTCGCGAGTGAGGAGCTCCAGGCAACACATCGTGGAGTGAAGGCCTCTGAGGATGGGAGATGCGACTTTCCCGAAACGTCAGGGCCCCGATTCATGTACATTTTTATCCCGGTATAAGCAGAGTTAGGTGGTATAAGTGCGGTATAACTCCGAATCCAATTCATGAAGACTTATCCCGCCTCGCACGGGGATAAGAAAATACGTAAACAGATGGCGGACATTTTAAATTTTGCGTCTATGTGTAAAACGAGAAAAGTTATCATTACTCTCATAAAACAAATCAGAAACCGTCTCGGGCCTAGGCCCAGATGTAGAAAATTATTCATAATACAACAGTGTAGGCCTAAAGTTCGATTAGGCTATAGGACTAGATACAATTAATACTAACATAACACGTTTGACAAGCCCTTGGCCTCTCCTAGGCAACCCTAGGCCTGCACGACCATGTTTTGACACACATCCCGCACAAATAACTAGTTTTGATTACTAAAAGCCTTATGCAGATGAACAATAGTATGATAGTCCTAGGCTATTCCAAAATTTACGGCAATAATACGCCTTTTCTTTTCTTTTAATGATCTCACGCAATCTTCTGTCAATAAATAAAAATGTAAAACAAAAGATGGTGCAAATTTTCAGTGTTCTTTTGCAAATATGCTGATTTACATGGCAGTGGAATGCAGTGGAAAAAACATTTGTTGTACTTGTTGTTGGATTGAAAATTTCTGATTGGATGAGAGTTGCTCAGACTTAACCAGGCCTTATCCTGCCATGTCCTGCATTATACCGTCCTTATACCACTTATACCCGGGATAAATGTACATGAATCGGGGCCCAGGAGAGGAGGGGTAAGTCAGTGCCCTCTTCTTTAATAAATTATTCGCGGCAAAAAGCCCCAGTAAAAAACAATATGTTTATATATATATTGTTTTGTCTTAAGCTTTCGTGATCCATGGTTAATGTTTTAAGTATCTTTACGGTAAATAATCACGCACAGTATTATAGAAAATAACTTTTAATCCCAACGTTTCAGAAAAACTATGTTTCCATTTTCAATCGAAGGGTAAAACAAAAAATCAATAAAACAATAACAGCATTATAAAAATAAACAAATAGAAACAAAAAACACACTACCTTGCAAACATAGAAAATTACAAAGATCCAATTGCAGTGAACCTAAAATAAAAGGCAAGTGTACTCACCAAGTGATTTGATTTTAGGTTCACTGCAATTGGATCTTTGTAATTTTCTTTGTTTGCAAGGTAGTGTGTTTTTTGTTTCTATTTGTTTATTTTTATAATGCTGTTATTGTTTTATTGAATTTTTGTTTTACCCTTCCCTTGAAAATGGAAACATAGTTTTTCTGAAACGTTGGGATTAAAAGTTATTTTCTATAATACTGTGCGTGATTATTTACCGTAAAGATACTTAAAACATATATATATATATATATTATAACCAACAACGTCACCAAGTGGTAGCCAGAGGTATCCAATCAAATTTTCTATTGAACTGATGGTAACCATTTGGTGTCCAAACCGTATGGATAAAGTAACCATATGGATACCTGGCGGGAAAAATATGCAAATGCTGGCCAACAGGTTACCATATGTTCACTAAGTGGTAGCCATATGGCAAACACTTGGCTACCAGTTGGTCTCCATGCAACAATGTAACCAAATGCTAACCAACGCGTCACCATATGTGTACCAAGTGATAACCATATGGCCCTCTTGGCTACCAGTTAATCACTTTGCAACTAGGTAACCAAATGCTATCCAACGCGTCACCATATATTTATATATTTATTATTAAAAGATTTATACAGCACGTAAGTACAATTTTACATAGACCATAACTACATCTAAAAAAATAAATGAAGATAATGAAATGGCAAATGATACTCAAAGATAAAAAAGAGATGGTTATGAAAAGTTAACAAATATATAAAAAATGTAAACACTAGGAAACATTATAATAATACTATGAAGCTTCGAAAACGCTTTTTCCAGTCGCGTTGATGGATGAGCATTTTTTGGAATATTTCTGTGTTTTTAAGTGGAATCTCATCACTTTTTCTTTAGTTACTTGATAAAATCTTGTTTTAAAACCTTTATTTCTATGAATTTTGATCAACTTTTTCAACTTTTTCTTTCAAAAGGCACTACATCACTATAATCTTTATGTCAATGTAAAATATGAACGTTGGAGCCATACCCGTTGGTCTGATTCGGCCCAAATATCCTGAAAATATCGTATTTAAAACCGGGGGAAAAATCGTAAAAGTACGAATTCGATATAAAATATTTTTTAAATGTCTCTATAATCATAACATAAAATTTCAGTGAATTTAAATGATCCCATAAAGTTTTATCAATATCGGAGTAACCGTTTGCGAAATATCACGAAAATATCTCAATACAAATTGAAAAAAATCGCAAAAGTACGATAATCATAAGAAATATTTGATCGATTATACTAAAAAAACGAAGCAGGTCTAAGTTCAGAGATTTCGAAGGTCCCCTCCAATTTTCATCAAGATCGCATGCCGTTTTCACGGTAGAGAGCGAAAAAGAGACAAAAAAATAACAAAAACAAAACAGCTGAGCTATTTTTCTTGAAGTAACGTTAGTGGGGGGAAAAAACACAAAGTGAAATTGAAGTCTTCCACGTTTTTGGGTTTAATCGAATAAATATTTCTCAAATAAATTTCGTACTTTAAAGATTTTTTTCGATTTCAAGTGCGATATTTTCGTGACATTTGGGCCGATTCTGACCAAACGGGTGGGGCTACAACGTTTATATTTTACATGGAAATTAAGGTAATGGTGATGTATTGCTTTCTGAAAGAAAAAGTTAAAAAAATTATCCAGAATCCATAGAATAAAGGTTTAAATGTGAGTTTTTTTAGGTTTATTATAACAGTTAACAAGTTTCAATAGAAACTTGACAACATTCACCTACAATGCATTCAAAAAGCACTTGCAAAGGAGAGTTTTCCTACGCAAACTTAAAGCTTACAAAAAGCTCATCCATCAACGCGGCGGGACTTAAGCGTTTTCCAAATTGATATTCAACATCTAATAGTAGGCTGGATCCGCAGTCTCCAACGTCCGCACAGGCGCGAGCGTACCAAAGTAAAGCGTCAATCCCACCATTTCAAGGTGGCGATTTGCCGTTTTAGATAGAGCGTACAGCGTCCTTCCGGCAGGACGAAAACGACTCATTTGAGGACGTAGCAAATCGCTCGTTTCCAGTACTATGCGTCCTGCTAGCAGGACGTGTTTTTCGCCAGATATGTAGAGCATATTTCAAGGGTTTAGCGCATTTTTGTTGCATCGTTGTAGCCCTGATAGTTTCCAAGTTACAGCCTGTCAAGCTACGAGTCAACACGGAGCTCTCATTTCAGCGCGATGTTAGTTGTGGGTGACCGTGTTTCTACAAAAGCTACGAATTTTGATCAAAAGAACTAGCTGTAATTCATGGAGTTTAAGTCAGTTTGGGGATGAGTGGGATACGGCTGTATGTTTGGGTGTTGTGAAAGTGTACAAGCCAGTAATTATGCTACAGTACTTTGGAACGACAATAATAGCGCAAGCATATCATGCCAATTGTTGGAGCTCTGTTGATAGGCCTACTTCTTCTTCCCGAGAAAGCAACCCTAAGGCTTAGCCTTTCACAACAGCTTCTTCTGCACGTAAGTTATTAAAATCATTATCCAACTAAAACCTATTTAGCCCAATTTACTGTACAAGCTTCTAGTCCTGGCTTGTATTTATTTACCTCTATATGTAAGTATATTGTTCATGACACGTTGATAGACTGATGGAATTTTTCTTGTTTTACGACGCACTAGAAAAAAGGACAATAGGCTATATTTAATTCAATCAATCATCCATTACTCCCTTTTTTATTTATAAACGTGAAGTAACGTACATACAATAATCGCGTGATTAATATGCAAACAAAAACACACTTGAAATGTATCAATAATTTTTAATGATTTAAATTTACAAATCTTGTACTTAAGTCCTAATTCTCTAAATATTGATCCCATCTCATATATAGGCCATTACGAAATTCATAATTTACATTAATATTAATAAGATAATAATAAATTAAACGTTTGATTTCAAAATTATATTATTTTAAATATGTTGGCGCTTGGCTTCCGGAAGGTTTACGTACTGCTGGAAGGACCATTTAATGGGTTTTCCGCGTCCTGCTAGCAGTACGCGTTACTTAAAAACTCAAACCTTCAGTAAACATGTTCCATCTTGTCTCTGTCCTTCCGGCCGGACATTTAGTACTGCTGGAAGGACCGACTTGCCTGCGCAAAATCTGCCTTCCAGCAGGACAAGGGCCCTGTACAAAAGTCCTCACGGAAGCGCTTCCGGCAGGACAAGCGCTTGTACGTTCCTTAATTTATGCTTTTTTAATGCAATAAAGTAGTTAACTGGATTGTTTGATATGGTTCTAGCTTGTGCAGCATAAGAATGCACAAACAGAAACGATACGAAGTTATTGCATAAGGGAATTTAGTAATCATTTGGTGTTAAAGGTTAATATTCTCACCTGTCAAACTGACAAGCCTTCTTTCAAAACATTTGGTCTACAAATCGCTCCAATCTACTTAACATGCAAACAGAATTTCAAGATGGTTTCTAATTGACACGCCAGTGGACCAATGACTGCAGATCTAGCCGACTATAGATGTTTAATCTCAATCGTCTCTGTAGCTTAGGGGTTAAGCACCCGACCGGCAAATGGGACACCGGGATTTGATACCCCACTGAGATGATTTTTTAAAATTTAAATTCTTAAATTGACTGAAAATCCGAAAAAGTGCTAATTGGGAGTGATCAATCACTTCAATCTATATCCTAAAGATTGGGTTAAACATGGTCAATTGAGTTTTGGAAACTCTTAAAGTGCTCTCTAAGGAGACGATTCCTTCCCTCTCTTACTGTTTTCATCTGTGGTCTTTTAAAAACAAATTTTCTTTCTTTACTCTATGTCACTAATACATTTATTAATTGATTGGTTCACTCAAATACATCATTGCCGATATTTTACATAGATGTAATGATGAATGAAAAAAATGCCCATAAAAATATAAAACATATCAAATTCAAAGACATTAATTTAAAATATCAAAATTGACCTCCAAGGGGGCTTCACACACACTTCTGCTATCAAGTCAGAAGTTTCTTATAGTTCTCCTATTGATCCAACAATAACATGTCCTTTCTTTCGTATCCACTTCCTTGACATTGTTCAGCTGGTTTATAATTCTATTGCAAGTATTGTTACCCCTTATTGTTTCTTTTGTTTCGCGATTATCATTAAAAAAATATTGGAAATGTTAGTCGAAACTGAGTATTAGAAAATCACTTACAAAGTGAAATTAAATCTTAAGGTAACGATACCTCAGGTTCTCTTCAGTAGCTTTCATGTATTGGATACATAAATCACGATAAATTTTGTTTGCAAACGATAAAATGTATTTTTTTAAAGGTAACTCTCTCAGAGAAGTGTGGAAAAATATATCACTGCCTTTCCGTAAACATATAATTGTTTATTTGTATATTTTAATAATACAAGATACTTATTTTATTCCAAAATGGCTTCTATAAATGAGATAATTGGATGAGCGAAGCGAAGATTTCAATTTCACTGACCCCCCAAAAATTAGTCTCGTTTGTTTTTTTTTTTCTTTTTTTCTGATTGTTGGCTCTCTACCGGGCAAACGGCATATGCGATCTTGATGAAAATTAAAGTGGACCTTCAAAATCTCTGAATTTATACTTGCTACGTTTTTATGTACGATCGAAGAAATGTTTCTTATGAATATCGTACTCTTACGATTATTTACGATTTTTAATGCGATATTCCGGTGACATTTGGCTCGCGACCGGGCAAACGGCTATTCTGATCTTGATGAAACTTTATGGGAACGAATAAAATCATTAATATTAGTTATGTTATGATTTTAGGAACATTTAAAGAAATATTTCTTAGAGAAATCGTACTTTTACGTTTTTTCCGTTTTTTTTTTCTCGATATTTCCGTGATGTTTGGGCCAATTATGACCAAACGGGTTGTGCTACATACAACGTTCATAATTTACATGGACATTAAGGTAATGGTGATGTATTGCTTTTTGAAAGGAAAAGTTGAAAAAATTTGCCAGAATCCATAGAATAAAGGATTAAATATGAGTTTTTTTTAGGTTGATATTAACAATAACAATAGAAAGTTGACAAGAATCACCTTACAATGCATTCAAAAAGCACTTGCAAAGGAACAGTGATCTTACGCTAACTAAATCTGACAAAAAAGCTCACCCATCAACGCGGCGGGACTTCGTTTTTCTAGTTACAAAAAATGCTGTTTTTTCAATGATCACACGGTGATTGGTTGCAGGGTTATGACATATTGCCCTGTTTTTCCCGCCATTATTACGCGTAAAATTTTATGCTTACTTTTATGACTGAAAAGTAATTTATAGGATAACGAAAATTTGATATTTATGTAGGTTATCAGAAAATGCTCTGGATGTAGTAAAAGAATTTATAAAAAAAACGTTGTGAGGCTTTCCTATTGTGATGTAGCGTTGGATCTCTTAGTGTTGAAATTTTATAATGTAGTTTAAGGGTGGAAATGGGCCTAATAGAAATGAGTTTAAATCTGTTGTTCACCTCAGCACCGACATTTTATATTTTATATTGTTCTACCTCAAAAATTAGATTTTAATTTTTTTACATCTTAATAACAAAACATTAATAAAAATTGATTGTAGCAAGTTCTGTCCAGATTATATTTCCATTGTGAACAAGAGTCAAATCAAAAGTTGGGAGTATGACAAATTCCACAAGGCTTAGAAGAAACTTAATTCATTCAAGTTCCTTCAAAATTTACAAAAAATCATGTCTAAATGGAGGGACCTGTTCATTCTTGGGAGAACAGGCAGTCCTAGAAACAAATCACCGTATTTGCTTGATAATACTGGTTGCCTGTAAATAATGGTCCATCACTCAAATTTTCAAAGAGCAGGATATTTGGATGAGAGTAGCGAGCGTAGCGAAGACTCCATTCTTCTACACTAGAGAAAAAATATTTTTTTTAAATGTATTTTTGTGTGTTTGTTAACACGATTCCGGCTCCAATTGCGATATAATTTTCTGGAGACCTTCGAAATCTTTGAACTTAGAACTGCCACGTTTTTGAGCGCAATCAAAAAATTATTTCTTATGACAATCGCAATATTACGATTTTTATCGATATGAAAAAAAATTCTTCTTCTTATAACACCTACATGATATATTCGAATGTCATGATTTTTTCACAGAACCTTAATTTTATGAATTCATATATTCGTGTGAAATTTGAGCGCAATCGAAAAATTATTTCTTACGAAAATAGCAATTTTACGCTTTTTTTGATTTTAAACAATTACGCGCATCCAACAACGCGCCTGAAAAGCCTTTGCGAAGCTTCCTAGTCATACACAATGCCAATGTTGTGCTGTAGTGGCTTTGAAAGTTTTATGTCATATCTTGACAGATTTCAAATCCAATTAAGTATTCTTCAAGTGTACAGTCTATCAAAGAGGTTTAGCTAGTATTAGTCAAGAGTCTGTAGTACGTAGACTGCCAGCTGTCTGATTGTGGTGGAGTGTTCCGAGTTTCAATGCATCTTGCGCTACCTTCCTCGAGCTTTGGCGCCGTGATTCTCTTTATGTTAAGCCCCCTCAGTGCTACATGCAGACTTAGCCTGGTCAAATTCTCTTTCTCTTAAAGCGTTTGTTGAATGTTGATGCCGTTGTAAAACAAAAACATCAGAAAGTTAAACAACTCAAAGAAAAACAGCAAAAAACAAAAGTAAATTTCAATGAAGAGAATGTGACTTGAGTGGAGAGACTCTAAATGCGTTGTTTTTAAATTGAACATCCATTATTGCATTAAAATACTGTGCAAGCTAGGTGTATGTCATTTCCTGGGCAGGTAATAGAAAAAAATTAATATATTTAATATAAAGGTCATACATTGTCAATAAAATGTTATCCGTACAATATCAAATCCCCTGATTTTGCACAGTTTCGGATGTTTATCTTGTTATCTGTAATAATGTAGGCCCAATGTAAACGTTTATCTGGACCTACTCATTCTAAAAAATAAAATAGGGCACCATACATTTTATAAATGTCTTAAGATTTTCGCATCATTTCAATACTGATCTACATTAATGCGTACATTATAATTATATGAAAGTTTAAAAGTTATGTTTGAGGCACTTAATGTTGAGGGCAGAGTAATCTAATACCCATAGAAATCTATCGGTGAGATCTCGACACCTGTACCCATGATGGACTAGGACAATATTTAGGATCAATGAGTGTGGTGGGTCAGATAACATATAATTACAAAATGTGGGCAACATGATGGAGCACAACTTGAGGTGTCGAAGAGTCAAACGCTTATATAAACGCTTATATAAAGGCTTATAGTAAAATATCTAGCTAAACATTTTTATTAAATCCAATGAATGACAATAGTGAACGATTGCACAAAAATCATGTTACGTCATAATATAATTCACCGATAGAGGTTTCTCACGTGCTATGTATCGAGACTTTATTTTGGGATGTACCGGGATCAATACCCTCACTTTAAAATCCTTACTGAAGGTTTTTCTCATGGATTACCTCAATATATTCAACAAAATCTCAGACTAAGCCACATGGCCATTGGATTTGTTATCTTAACTAAATTCACACCCTTTAAGTAGTAGGCATTGAGGTTGTCTACAGGAAGATTTTATTTCACAACACTTGTACAAAAAATACAAAATTTGACCTTCATTGACCTCTGCTGGCCCCAAAACTAATTTTAAATAAATACCCTTAAGTAAACCCTTAAATAAGTTTAGATTAGATACCAATGTCAAAAGGTTTCAAAAATACAATTTTCTTAAATTAAATTTTATTCAATTTTCATTAAGGTGATGATTCCCATACAGCATGCAATATCTACTGGACGTTCGAATTAAGTGCACAACGTCTGTAAAATGTTACGTCCATTTTTAACTTTATTTCGCGGTTTATACAACATTGTAAGTGCAACATATTTAGGCGATTCAGTTTATGTTTCATATGGATATTAAATGGGTATCTGTGTAAAGTTTGTTAATTTCATTCAGTATTCTCAATTAATTTCCTTTTTCGAAATATCCATGCAATATCTATAGATTATTCTTCTGTATCAAATCTCAACGGTCAAAAGTGGCAGTTGGACCTGTCGCATCCTGTCTGTTCTCATTCGACTAGCAGTCATCAAGAGAGGAAGACAGGTTGTGTGCGTGTGGTTTTGTCTTAAACTTGGCCAAGCTATTGGTAACTTATAGCAGCAGAATGATTTTAATACCATCAAAAAGACTTAACTATTCTATTTTCATATCTATTATTTAAAAAGTTTCACCATTTCATAGTAATGTCAGTCAATCCAACAGTCGGAATATTCTCAACATGAATTATAAGCATTCAAATTACGCGCATGTGCGAGCCATGGCGATATAAACTTAGATTTAACTTCGACCTATCGATTCGACCTTATCGTTATTCGTAATTTTCTGTTCTGTCACTAGTCACAACACAAAACACAACTCGCCAAAGTGCTCACGCTCTGTTGTTTTCGGACGTATTAAAAGAATTTATTTGATAAACATGTCGAACTTTGGTGATATTGTGCAACTGAAAGATCATGTCAACGTGGGGACAGAGAGAAACTGAATTTTTATCGGTTTTATCAAAGAAAAGAGCATCGTGCAAATGCTGGATGGAAGGAGTTAAGTTTGAGTTTAAGTTACCTATTTTATTCCAAGTAGAAGCCTAGGCTAGGCTAGGCCTAGTTCAAAATTAGGCTAGGCCTTGGCATATGAAAAGAAAAATCTTCCATTAACTGGGCCTACGACCCAGTTCATTTGGCCTAGCCTAGGCCTAAGCTAGGCGTACTCTAGGCCTAGGCCTAGGGCTAGCTTAACATTCAGCCTACTATACCCTAGCAAAAAAAATCATTTGGATTTGAAATGTTTTTTAATTGATATCACTTGCTGGTCAATTGAAATGAATTGATATCAATTAAAATGAAATGATTTTAAATGTTTGTCAATTGATTGCATTGATAGTCTATTGACTTTGTCTACAATCAATTAAAGATCATTTGAATGTGCCAATTGACAAAAACTATATCAATTGGGAATCAAGAATATCAATTGACTTATAATAATGCCAATTGATATCATTTCAAACCAATTGAAATTATGCTTGTCAATAAAGCATCAATAGAAAAATCAACTCACATCAATTGACCGCAAATGATGGCAATTGATTCCAAATGTTAGCAGAACATACCAATTGCCATCACTTATGTCAATTTCTCAATTGTAAACATCTTTAAACACTAAATAATTAGACACCTGTGAATCAAAATAGTGATTTAACTTCAGTCACCTAATATACAACAATATTTGTAGACACTTTGACATGACTGTCAATAATTACATTTAAAAAAAACTGACAGTATGAAAAACAGACTTTTATTTTTTTTTTTTAAAAAATTTAAAGGGGAAAATTTTTTTTTAATATTTGAAATAGTAATATTACAACAACAATGCATTACAACACAACAATTTTGGTAACAAATTCAAAAAGGATTAAATGCAATTAAATTAATGAATCAAATATAAAGAAGGGGTGGAAAAAGAAGAGAAAGGAAAGGGGAAAAAATTATTTATTTATTTATTTAACGTCTATCCTCTTTAGTTTAAAAACTGATTTACAACAATTAGGAGGACAATTAATTGTGGTTAATTAAATTGATTAGCGAAATAATTAATTAAATTATGCATTTATTTTATATTTAAGTGGTAATTAGCAATTTTTCATACATTGTGTACTGATATTTAATTTTTATTTACATATCACTGTGATTTCAAAATAAATCAAAATCAAAATAATGAAGTAGGGGCCCCTACTCGCCCTACTTGAGAGCCGACAACAATCAAGTTCAAATGTCTCAAGTTTGCAGTGTTGGTAGTGGTCCGTTGCGGCGTTGACAGGTTGGCTGTCCTGCTTTAAATGGCCGTTGGAAATTGGCGTGGATGAATATAATTCAAGTTTATTGTTTAATTCGATTCGATATGTAATTATAACATGATATGAACATTTAAGTGATCAGTATTAAATGAAACGACCTTGTTACTAATGCGCGAAATGGATTTTACTGCGAGTTTTATTAAGGATACGGACTCTACGCGTTTGTGTTTGGAGGTTATGGCAGACTGGAAATCCGGCTAGGGGTCTACTTCGACGATGACACGAAGCGAGTTTCTTCATTCATAATCACAGGTGAGTAGCTAGGCCTTTGTGTATCCAATTCCCTTTTCGGCCCCAGTCCTTTACCAACATCGGATAGGCCCTAGGCCTAGGCTAACCAGTAGGGGCCTAGCCTACAAATAAGGCTGCCCGGGCCACTCCCCTTAGCTCTAGCCTAAAGCCTTGAAACCCAATTTCATACATTAATACACTGGCTAAGGCTAGGGCCTGGCTTACAACCATGTCCTGGTTCTGTGGATTAATCTTGGGTCTTGAGTTCTGGGGGTTCTATGGCCCAGGGTCTTAGCCTAGACCCAAGGCCTTCCGGCACTCTTGCCGCTAAGCGGGTCCAACTTTAATAGTTAATAGGCCTAGGGTACTAACCTCGCCACAGCGCTTTGCGCCCACCCCCCCCACCCCCACCCCCCTCTAACCTAGGAGTTCCTAGCATAAATTTTTGCTAGGAAAACCGGAACTCTTGCCGCTAAGCGGGTCCACCTTTTAAAAACGTTATTTTTCGTGTACTCTAGTACTAGCCTTGCCCCCCCCCCCCTAACCTAGGGTTTCATAGCAAAAATTTATGCTAGGAAAACCTAGGTTAGGGGGGGGGGGGGGTGGGCGCGAAGCGCCGTGGCGAGGTTAGCATTAAAACTATTAAAGCTGGACCCGCTTAGCGGCAAGAGTGCCGGTGCCTGGTTAGTACTAGAGTACCGAAAAATAACATTTTTAAAAGGTGGACCCGCTTAGTGGCAAGAGTTCCGGCCTTCCTTCCTAGCCTTTGGTTTAGCTAGGCTAGGGCCTCTAGTCCATGGACCCTAGGTCCTTCTAGGCCTAGGTTAAGGCTGAATGGTGACCTAACCTGCATTTTATAAATCTAAACCCAGCAAAAGTCTGCCTCTTCTTTACCTAGGCCTATCAGGGCTAACTTATTGGCCGTAGCGTAGGCCTATTCGTAAGAACTTGTGTAAATCGAAAATGGACCAGGCCCTACATGGTGAAAACTATTTAAAACTGTAACTAGGTATTGTTGTTTGTTTTCCTTAATAAACTGAAACTGAAACTATTATTAGTGCTTCTAGCCCATTATTAAGAATATTTTAGTTTGAGTTTGTAGCCTAAAGCTGCAAGCAGACTAAAGGCTGATGCACAATTGCCCGGTAACGATAACGGAAAGAAAGGAATCACACGTTAACTTACGACACGATGCACAATAAAGCTTCCCGTTGCCGGTCGTTACCGTATCCTGGCAACGACAACGGGAACATCACCAAGTTTTAACTTTCCTTAACGTTCCCGTTCCGTACGTTACTGGAACAAATCAGAATGAAGATGGGCACGTCTCAATACTATTTTATCAGCTGATTGATGTTAACGCGTGTAGGCCTAATATGCGAAATAAATTAATACAAATATGCAGAATAACGAAATAACCAAATAGGACTATAATTAAAACTTATTACGTAGTAGCCTATTTGATTTGTTCCCGTCGGTTTGCTTCACGAGCAATTGTGCATCGGCCTTAAAGCCGTCTGGCTCGGTTTAGTCCAATCTTAAGTCCAAAATTGTTAGGCAGGCCTATTTAAAATGTGTTGGCAACCACGATTGGTTGATTTCTGGTACAATTTATTTCCTAGCTCTTAACGCTGTAGGCCTAATTTGTAGTAGTCCCACAGGATAGACCCTATGCTTATTATTTAGGTGCTGTTTACCCTACCTACATGTCCTTCCTTGGTCTACAAATTATTAATTGTGTTTATTTCATAATTCTGAAATTAGGATGTGATTGTTTGCAGATTAATTTCCATGGATGGGTGCCACATTCCAAACTTTCAAGTACCGGTAGGCCTACCTGTTACTTGCAAAGTCTTCATATAGTGAGGAGATTGTCAACAATCAGTGCAGTGTATGCTATACCAGTTACACTGGGAAGTCATTGTCTACCAGGCTACCCAAAAGTCACAAAATACTATCAATCTTACAAATTCTAAAATTTATATGATTCTAAAAAAATCTGCAATCGACTACTCTGCGTTGTGTAACATTGTATGACGTGAATAATAAAATAAGAGATTCTAATGAAATGAGTTCAACATTTTAATCAGTTAATTTTGGCCTAAAAGTTAATTACAACCGCGGTAGGCCTAAATGTTTGTGTCTACATCAACCTTACTTAGGTTAGGAAGGCTATCGTAGGCCTACTTATTATTTATTAGCTCAATAGCTCCAATTGTTTTCTTTTTTGCTTAGTAGCCCAGCTGGAAGCTCAATTGAAATAATAGGCATACAAATTATATTAATTTGACTATGGATGAAATTGGTCTTGACACCGTTAGTAGCCCTAGGCCTAGGTTGGCTACCTAATTTTAAGAAATTGTTAGACGAATAATAAGCATTGGGTTGTGAAGGGATAGTAGGTCAGTGATTATTGATCAATTACCATCCGTGGCATTTAAATTTAAATCATTTAATAGACTTAAAAGTACTGGTTCCTTATCCCGTGCCTTATTTCAGGCTAACTGCACTAACATTGATTATTCACAATTTTTTATGCTGCTATGTAGGTCTATGCTTGTGGCTTCAGGGTGTGCCTGGTTACCTTGCAAAGTTCAGAGATTTCTTTGTTGCACTCCACATAGGCCTACTCTTTTAGGATCACGGTTGGTAAGATGGAGCATTGGAGCCCAACTATTAACTATAGGTAGGCCTAGTAAAATAAATGTAGGTCTACTCAGTAGTCAGTAGGCCTAGGTACCTGACTCAATTTCCCAGAAATATTTGCTTTTCACTTTCCAGCACCTTTTTGCTACTCTCATATTTTAGAAATTTGACAATTTAACCAAAACATGATAGTATTCAAATAATTCTGGGAAATTTAGGATTAACAATTTTTTTTTATATGATTTGGCTAAGGTATACTTGAAATAAATATTATATGACTATAGGCCCTACCTTTTAATATCTAATTTAGGCCAACAACAAAATTTTTAAAATGTCCCAACATTTTTTTCTAAACTTTAAGCCTACACATACCTATTTTACATTAGGCCTAGGCCTACCTATGTTTGTTTGGAACGAAAACGAAAATAACTTTTGTAAATTTTGCAGGACAAATCTATTTTATGTTTTTGGTTCTTTTTGCAGATAAGCATATTTTTATGTTTTTGGTTCTTTTTGCAGATAAGCATTTTCAAAATGCTCTTGGAAACTAACCAATAATATTTTTTTAAAGTTAGGCCTAATGCTGACATCTGTAATAAATGAAATTTGAACAGTTTATTTTGTTGATTGTGTTTGGAGCTAAAATAATGCAAAATTTTAGATTTGACACAGTCAATACATTTTAAATGAATCTGAAAAATCCTTTACAAAATACCACCGTCAAAATTTCCAAAAATATCTGGAGAGAGATTTAGAGGTTTTGATGTGCATCATGCTCGATTACAGCACGCTGCAGGATACGACTTGCATCGACAACACGTCCCGTCTTCATTGGTAACATGAAGACATGTCCCTATGTACATCACTATTATAGGTGCTACCCCCCCCCCCCCCCTCCAAGGTGAGTATGAGATAGGCCTATGACAAACACATGGACAAATAGGCTTATAAGGGAGCTATTGCCCAGTATAAAATTGATTGACTATGACTACCAATAGATCATGTTTTGTTTTGCCATTTTGGAATGTTAGTTGAAGGTCAATTGATGGTTAATTGCTAGTGGCTATATCAATTGAAAAAATCAATTGACCACCAATTGGCTGACAACTAACTTTTGGAACACTGTCAATTGGCAAGTATCAAATGATGTCAATTGGTGGTATACTTGCCAATTGGTATACTTGCCAATTGACCAATTGATATCATTTGGTCAATTGGTGTTCCAAAAGTTAGTTGTCGGCCAATTGGAGGTCAATTGATTTTTTTAATTGATCTTCAAATGATTTTTTTTGCTAGGGTACTGTGTGCCAAGGATAAGAGCCCCTTGCCATTGCAATTGATTGCAATTTAATATAGCCTCTAGGCCAAGCAGGCCCAGGCCCCTAGATCGTGTCAAGCTATTCAAGGCCTAGGCCTAGCCAAGGTCTACTTGGCCCTAGGCTAGGTGCATTCATTTTGCCATTTCTTGAGTGGAAGTTCATGATGTTACATTTTTCTTTCAGATATCGCAATGCAGATATTTACAAGTCTGTAATGCCCCACATGAAGGATGCAGGGTTTCCGCGGACACTAGAGCAACTTGGGATTAAGTGGAAACATCTGTACGCAGCCTTCGAAAACGGTGAAGGACTCCAACAGCATGAGCGGACATCGAAGGACAACTTGCGCCTTCTACGACGAGTTAGGTGAAATCCTCGGTCGGGCGGCCAAGATCTAACCTGACTAGAGAACGGCTGCGACTCGAGTGAGCTGGACAATTAATATGCCGGTACGTGTAAAATTGTTTGTTGCCTCGCGTAGTTCTACGTATTTATTAGTTTGGCTCCACGCTGGGCCTAAAATGAAAATATAGGCATTTTGGTGAAGGCCCCAAGTGTTTTTTGTAAGACACTAGCCCATCTCAAGGTGAAAATATTAAACAAAGTGTAGGTGGGCAATTCCACGGTAACGGAATTACATTTCAGAGAGCCAACAACACATTCAAAAGAAAATATTTCAAATTAAGTAACCTTGTACATAACTGTTTTATAAACTGACTTTAAGACTTTAATTAAACTAAATTTAGCACAAGTTTATTTTATTTTAAAATTATTTTAAATGAGTTTTCAGGCAGGTTTTTGACTGGTACCGGTAACGGAATTACGCTGAAAGTATTGTTGAAAACCTGTGAATGGTGGAATAAAATCTATTTTGCAGCTTCTACAACATCCAGAAGCATAGTAGGCCTACTAAACATAAATAACATACCTTCATTGCAAATAATTAAATTACTATATTTAAACCCTATTTATATTCGGTAACGGAATTACGACCCCTGGTAACAGAATTACCTAGTGTTTGAAAATTTCATGAAATTTACATTTTTGACAGTTTCAATAAAAGTTTTTAAAAATATTGAAATTTTGTTAGGCCTAAATAGGTATTTAATTTCCAAGGAAATCTTCAGGAATACAAACTCCATTTTTAATAAATCAGCGTTTTCTTATAAGAAAGGTTTTTATAAGATTGGCAAAAAATTTGCATCTCTGAAATATTACCCCATAATTGGTGCTGAAACTAGACCTTGAAAAAGTTCTTGTCGACCTACCAGTACCACAGAGAGAGATATATATAAAATTATACTAAACGGAAACTGATTTGGTAATTGACGACTGGTGATAAGGAGGAGCTTAAAACGATCGATAGGTCACGTGACAAGAGACGAGAGTTGGGATAGATTCTCATTTCCCAATTTTACGTCTGTTGAACGGCGCAACACTTGGCACGCTCCAACTCTTATTCTAAATTCATTAATAATTTGGACAAAACTTGAGAGGAATAATATTTAGCAAACAAATCATTCCGTCTAATAGCAATTATTTAAAAAAAATTGACACAGCCATTAGCTTGTTGGACCTATAACAATGTACGCACAAGTTTGAGGTTTGCAATTTGATGAAATAAAACAAAAATATGCCATTTACTTCTATCCTGTAGGCTGAGAAAATAACAAATAACTAATAACCGTATCAGTTATCATCAAGATAAAATAAAAAGTTGTTTGGGGCACTTTTCACACTTTTTAATGTGAGCAATCATTCTAGTAGCATTGTTGGTAGGCCTACATAGTTGCCCAGCTACAATAGTTGAAAATTATTTTGTTCCCACTCGGGGTAAAATACTTGTGACCATGAATATAAACTTCTTTACCATTGTAGGAACAGGTAACAAGTGGTAGGAAGCAGTTTGACACAGATGCAAAGTGTGCAGAAGGTTGATCTTACCAACATAACAAACTCATAAACCCTATAGAACTCTCTAAAAGTTTATAAAATCAATCTAGTAATGCAGAAATGCCTTAAATACGAATGTTTCATAATTTCTTGAAATATTTCAATGTACCCTTGAAAGTTTCAACACTTTAAACTCTAGAATTACCCCAGCAAATTACCGGTACACATTTAAATAATGCTTGCATGTGGGTTAATCTAACTCTTCATGATGGTGTAATGCAAATTATTGAAAATAAAGATATTTATTTTCGGTAACGCAATTACAAACCTTGGTAACGGAATTACCCCAGCGAATGATAAATTTTAATGATGCTTGCAATGGTTAAATCTAACCCTTAATGATAGTTTAATGAAAAAAAGGGTGATTACTAAACAAGGGAGTCTACTTTATCAACATTAAACACTGTTTTCAAAGCAATAGTGTTTAGCAATTCCGTTACCGTAATTCCGTTGCCAATAAAATGTAGAGTAAAAATACATATTTTTAAACTATTTTTAATTAAACTCATCCTTATTTTAACAAAACTACTTTTGTTGTCAATTAAGAATACAAATAAATAGATATTTTAAAAAATAATTGATTTTTGGTAACAGAATTACATTAGGAAACAGTGTGTTGGTAAAAAGAGTTAAATGGCTAAAAGTTTGTACAATTATTAAACATTTTTGGATTATCTTGTCAATACAACATGCAAGTATTGAAAGGAGTTTAAATGAAAAGTTTTTACTTAAAAAAATACTAAAAATTTAAATAACTTAAATAGGCTATGTTCTTACAATGTTCTCTAATCTGCAGTGGTATAGTGAAAATTAAAATGCATGCAAAAGCGAGAAAAAATATAATTTTATGGACTTAAGTTATTTTCATTTTCTCTAGTAAGGGACACTTGGCTGTGTGGTCTAGGCCTATATTCGTACGGTCAGCTGTAGGTATACTAACTTGGGCTAATCGTACGATCATCATTTTGGTAATTCTTGCATAGCTGATCCCAGCCATCTTTGATGTTCAAATTTCCATTTATTCCCAGTGAGTCTACCATTAGTCATCTTCTATTTCATAGATCCAATAAATTTGGCGGAGACAGCATAGTGAATTTCGATGGTTCCCTCATCGCGGACTCGTCTTGCAGCAATGGCAGCACCGGCAGCTTACCAAGTTATACAAGCACTTCTAGCCCTGCAAGTGCTGGCAGAGGCCTACAGCAAGTACCTACCCAGCCCTACCCAACAGAGGCCAGTATCGAGAGGATGATCAGCAGCTCTACCTAGGCCTACACTACACTCAACTGGGGTGCTTGGGCATTCCGCCCACCTCTCTGCGTCCGAAACTATCCTACTGAGGAGCCTATCTGCGTCTGCGCATCGCTACGATAATATTGTAACCTATCAACACATTCCTACACTAATAAATAATACTCGGCGAGTGAAGTAAAAACTTAATCTGACTGTGTAAATTTGACTGTTTAGTAGCCAAAGGCAGTGAACATTGAAAGCTTTTTGCTTATTTGCCTTACTACACAGTGCCAGTTTTAACCACCAACTTCCCAATGTTTTAGACCTAAGGCCTTCTATTTGTTTTTTTTAAATTGTTTATTCTAGGCATATTTGTATTTCATTGAATTGCTTTTAAAAATTGTGTTAATATTGATATGTCACATTTTTTTGCAAGACTGGACCTATACCTAGCTAATTGTAGTCTAATTTGATTTGGATTCCTTGAAGGACAATACCCAAGTCTGATATATTTGTAATTGTATTTTTGAGTTCAACATTTTCCTGTTCACACATTTCAGCAAACATAGACAAGTTTTGGAAATGGGGAGTGAGTCTTATAGTATGGTGAAACCAATTTTTCAGTCCCTCAAAGAATTTAAACAGGAATCTAGACAGGAAATTAAGAAATTAACAAAACTAGTAGGCCTATATTCTCAGCTTGCGAAAATTGATAATAACCGCAAAACAGAAAATATTGAACCGATTTTATCTAAAAGTAACGTAGGCCTATAGTTTTCACCGTTTACACATTTTTGCGACGCATAGGCCAATCGCTCTAATTTCTAAACGCCATTGTTGCTATAGCAAAAAACAATCAAAATTTAATCAAAGTAAGTATTTCAACTAACCTACATAAAATAATTAGATGTGAAAAGTTTACCTCGCGGATAATCAGCTATTCCCCAAAAG
Organism: Sweltsa coloradensis; assembly: GCA_024449915.1. NCBI lineage: Eukaryota > Metazoa > Arthropoda > Insecta > Plecoptera > Chloroperlidae > Sweltsa > Sweltsa coloradensis. The sequence continues at coordinate 56,368 of JAMZAV010003297.1, forward strand.
TAAACCCCACCATATCCAATCAAACAGTCTGGAAAAATCAACGACTCCGCGTTTCCATTATTAGGCACCCCCAGCAAACAGTAATTTATGACCATTAGAGGTCGGAATTTACATTACATCTCACAGACAATGTGTTCCGATGAGAAACAGAGATGTATGGGGGGGAGGGGGGATAAAACTAAAATATTCTTTCATGTAAAGGACACTTTTATCACATTCATCGATCACTTCATTATACATCGTACGACCACTTTCACTTACTGTCAACGCTTTGATTCGATACACACACACAGGATGAGGGAAAGAGTACAGAGTTTGCTCAAAATCCTATACCCTTCCTGACACTATTTACCTGACCATCGTGTAATCACTTTGTAAAATCTATGTATTGCACCTTTACTATTCTTTTTTAGAGATGGGTGTGGGTGTGTGCTTCTGCTGTGTATGCTGTACAGTTTAAATAAATAAAATAATAATTTTTTACAATTTTTGTAGCCTACAATTTATTGAAATTAAAATTTCCTTTTTTTTCGGAGCGTCTGGATAGCGCCGAAAGGAACAACGCTGAATCGATCGTATCTAGTGTACTTGTAAAGTTCCTCCTAATCTATTTAGCTCCTAACCCGATCGATTTGGTGTTATTCCATTCGGCGCTGTCCAACGCCCCGCCCCCTTTTTGTCCACATCCAATATCCAAGAAAAATATTGTTAAAATATTGCATCAATATTTTTGTGTGCCCATTGATTGTTTAAGTCAAATATCTATAGGCAGTATAAACAATGTTGATTGTTAATATTTAAGTGGAACGTTGTATGACAATCTTTCCTTGTCAAATTCCGGGACGTTCGGAGAGCTAAACAACGTTTGCTAGTTGTAATTTTAGGATATCGGATATTGACCGGATATTCCAAATGTTAGATGAAAATATTGTCAACACATTGAACAAATATCAAATACTGTGTGGGTTAGACCCACCCACCCTATGGATAGTTTAGGCTTTAGGGGATTCTTTATGGTTTATCTAGTTTTTGTTCCTGAATCCAATAATACAAAATTCGCTTCTGTTGCAATTTGTCCTAAGTCAAGTTGGATAGACTCCGGACTATTATTCAAGGTAACATTGTAGGCCTACTGCAACTTACTTACCTAAGATAAGATAATATATTTCCCACGTCCCCATTCCACTTCGACTGCTATGTCCAGTGCAATGCGAAGTGGACCACGTGGGGGAGATCGCGGCTCTCGTTGCGGGGGAGCCTGTCACGGCGCTCTAGGTCGTGCTGGAACACGTAAGACACAACACTGTAAGTCTCGGTCTGTGTAGATTGTTTCCCCTCTTATGTTTCAACAAATATTTGATATTAAATGTAATAAAAGATCGCGCCACTGACGCGCGAATTTAACATGGCCGGAGAAACGAGGTTCAGCCTCTGTTTATAACTTGCCGGCGTGTGACGAGCAACAATCTTTAAAGACAACAAAACACCTGTGCACCGCTCAAAACTATACGTACTACTGTTTTAATGATGAAACTGGATATTCTCTTAATAGAAAAAAAAATAATTTATTAGCATATTAGATTGCAATGCAATGCATATACATTTTTACACAATCTGTGGCTGCTGTATTACTATACACAATTTGTAAAAATATAAATATGTTATAATTAATACCTTAGTAGTAATAACTTATAACCTAAACATTATAAACCTATAACCAAAGTAGCTAAAATAAATAGAACCATGACGTAGTCGGAGAGTATCAAAACAAACAAATATAATATATACCCTATGTTTAACTAACAACAGCTTTTACTCTTTAACAAACCTTTAAAACTTCTACTGACTTTAACATAGTCTCCATTACTTCTTTTCGGAGTGTATTCCACTCCCATTTGGCCCTAGCAAGAAATGAGTATTTTCCTGTGTTTGTTCTGTTAGCTACAATTCTTACTTTATATGAGTGGTCACCTCTCCCTACATAGCCAACCTTTTCAAGTCTTTCAGACAAGTCTACCCAAGCTTGATCTCCTTTGTAGGTTTTGTACATAGCACAGAGCCTTGCATTTGTTCTTCTTCCTTCTAGGGTTTCCAAACTAAGCTTGTCTAGCATACTTTGTCTTAACACTAGCTCGTCGTCTAAAATCCCGCATAACATATCTTGCTGCTCTCCTCTGTACCTTCTCCACTTTCTTGGTGTGTCCTATCTGGCAGCAACCCCATACACTTGCACAATATTCTTAGCTAGGTCTGACTAAGGTAAGGTATTCCATTTCTTTTACTTTCTTGCTGCATCCATTTAGACATATCATAACGAAATGGAGCTTTTTGTATGCCTGGGATACCATCGCACTAGTATGCTGATCCCAGCTCAAGTTATTTGCGATAATTAATCCTAAATATTTGCAGTTTTTACTATCTACTTCACATCTGCCTAGTCTAAACTTTATAATTTTATAAAATTTAAAACGGTTTTCTTGTTGCTAAACCTCAGCAATTCGCTTTTGTCTCCTTTAAGCCTCTTCCTGTTAGGTTCCACTCAATTATTTATTACATATAAATCCTGCTGGAGGTCCTCACAGTCCCTAGCACTCTTATTATTTTGTAGATAATACAGTCATCTGCAAACAGTCTTCTGCAAACAGTCTTATTCTAGCTGTTATACCTTCAGGCAGATCATTGATATAAGCAATGAACAGCGAAGGTCCCAGCACACTACCTTGTGGTATCCCGGAAGAAGCTTTAACACTACTTGATAGGTGATGGCCTAGCCTAACACTTATTTAGAAACTCTCCAATCCATTTTGGAACTCTACTATCTATACACATTGCTGCCATTTTATTCATTAAACTATCATGAGGCACAACATCAAAAGCTTTTGCAAAGTCTATTACTTCCCCATCTATTTGCCCATTATTGTCAATGGCATCAGCAACATCTTGTGTGAAACCTAGCAGCTGGCTCTCGCAGGAATGCTTGTTCCTGAAGCCATGTTGCCACGGGTTCAACCAATTTGTATTCTCCCAGTATGTAAGTAGGTAATCTGATATTAATTGTTCAATTACCTTGCATACCACTGAGGTAAGACTCACCGGCCTATAGTTTTTCACATCAGTTTTACATCCCTCCTTATAAATAGGTATCACAATGGCTTTTTTCCAGTCTGCTGGCACCCCACCATTATCTATGCACATAGAAAAGAGGAGCTATAGGTAGGGTACATTTGCTGTCCCTGCTACCCTTAAGAATGTCTCCTGATACTCAGTCAGGGCCCATTGCTCTTCTAGCTTTAAGTTTAGTAATTTTCTCGTCTATATCTTTGTTAATAAAATTAAATTTGCAGGAACTATCGACCATAAAGGAACTATTATCCGTCCCTGAATCTACATTTCTATTTACATCACTATTAACATTATTACCGAATACACTACCATACCACTGATTCAATTCCTCAGCTATATTCTCATCCCCAGTAATTACCGCTTTGTTTTTTTCCCTTGATTTGAGTTATTTTGTTCATGTTTCATTTTTTCTTGTTTTTCTCAAATTTATAAAATTTCACTGAGTCTTTACTTTCCCCTATTAGATTTGTCATAAATTTAGTTTGGGCAATTTTCTTAGCCCTATTAAATTGATCGCTGAGATTATTAAATTTTGCTCTATGCACACTCCCCTCTTTTCTCTTGGTACATGCCTTTCTTGCTTTTCTCTTAACCCTTGGTTAACCACCTGGGGTCAATGCGGCCCCCAGTCAACATTTATTGCTTAGCCATGAGCGCATCTATGGGCGTGGCGTACTGTGAGTCTCCGTACCTTCAAGTTACATCTAACCAATGAAAATTCAGTTGGAGCCCGGTTTCCATGTGTTACGTATTACTCTCCACGAACCTCGCGGGGATTCAAAGGACCCCAGGTGGCTACTTACGTACTACATTTTCAAGTGTTTTTACATAGACAAAACTTTTATCAATGTATTTCACCCTCACCAAATAACCATATTTTTCAAGTAAGTTGATAGATATGAACTTATATACACTTATCTAAGTAAATTATACATATATATAATATAAAAAAATCATACATATAAATATGAATGAAAAAGGTCAATTCAAGTGAGGGGGAGGGGGGATTGGTCAAAATTTCACCAAAGTAAACAAAAAAGGGAAAACTTTTTGTGAAATCGAATCAATCATACATTAAACATCATTGGTAAAAAAAAAAAAAAAAGTTCAAAAAATGGACTCAAATTTGACAAAATTGACAACATTGCGTTTTTTTTTCAGTTTTTTCCGAAAAATTTCAAGTGGGAAAAAAAACTATAATTTTCGCGAATTTTAACTCTTGAAACACTAAGTGGTCATGAGAAAGGTTCAAACATTAATTCCTGACGAATAGTAGGTTCCAAAATCTGAAACCTGGCAAACATAAGTGCTTTAATGATGGGGTCCTGTCGCGCCCCAGGTGGTTAGTTATGCTTCTCAGAAACAGGTGGTTAACCAAGGGTTAAGCTTGATAATGTCTCTGTTGTAGTATTCTGGGTAAGTGTTGCTGTTAATAGTTTTTAAAGGTATAAATCTATCTCTAGCTTTAGCCCACACTGATTTTAAAGATTCCCAGTACGTATCAACGGAGTTTCCGCCTTTGCTTACCCATTCAGAAAATTTTGTGTGCAATAAATTTTGTTACCATTTGTTAAGGCCGAGATGCCTAACCGATATTTTAAGTGGACTGTAATTAGTTTTTAATAGAGATAAGAGAGCAAGGAAGAACACAGGAAATAAAATGCAGAAGAGAACTAACATGATTGTGCAGAATACTTCCTGCATGGACTGGTTGCCCCCGACGTCGTGAGGTTCGGATGTTGGCGAACTTTCTTGCGTCGCGTGCGTCGCGACGTCAGTGTGTCAGACATCGAGGGGGATAGGAAAGGGTAAATAGAGCTGGCCAGTTGTAAGAGTAGAGAAAAGAAACGGAAGAATTGTTCAGAGAACTTAATATCGCAGCAATGGCGAAAACTGCACTCGGAAAACAGTGCAGGAGTACGAGAGAACTGGTTATGCCCATGTATGGGCGAGAACAAGATAACAAGAGAGCGACCTTTCGGATACGACAGACCGTCGCGGACTAACCTAGAGATGAATGATATGCGAGTACAAACGGAAGATAAACAGAAAACGAACGTGATTGGCTGACCAAATCACATGACAAAACTGGGCAAAAGCACCCGAGTAAAAACCAAATGAAAAGATGAAAATACAAATACAATGAAAGTAAGCACTAAACAAAGCGACGAAAATACCAAAATATAATCGGCGCGAACACCATTCTTTGTCAGTCCGTTTGTATAACCAAACATCCCTGGGCTTATCCTTATGTATTCCCGTCCTTCTAGAGTAGATGAGTTCTAATACCACTCCCTAGTAGTCGCTCATTGGCGTAGTTATTTCAACATTAGACCAGATGTCGTCTGGCTTAACTAAGAATACATCTAAGAGGTGAGGCCCTCTAGTGCTCCCCTCTACAACATGCAGGAAACCACCCTCTAGTATGAGGTTGTTTACGCTTGTTAACGATATATCGGGACTCGGGAATTATATGTTAACGTAACGCCGGGACTCAGGAGGCAGGAACTAGTACAGGTTTACAGATTAATCGACAGACGATGTGATATTAAACACAATTTACTTACGTACGCAGAGTTCACAAGTACAGATTACAACAGTTCAACTGACTGACGCCATCCTTGGCGATAAAACAAAACAAGTAGGCTGTGACTTCTTCTTCTTTAGAAGCCACTGGATTTTAGAACTTACACTCGGTCATTCTGACAATTTAATTGTCCTCAATTAAGAATTTTAATTTGATATGAGTGTGAACAACATAAGGTTAGTTAATTTACAGATCAGTAAAAATATATGACAATTTACTAAATAATACTTTCCATCATGAGACATAATTATTACTACCGTCATTTAATTCCATGACAAAAATTGTTCCATGTGATTAAAATGAACTGTGTCAAGTGACGATTATACTAAATATGAATAATATTTTTTACAACCAACGATAAGGTTTGTAGCTCTAGACGTAATCCTCCAGTTGTTTTTTAATTTTTAACATTTTGCAGTGCAACTTTAAAAGTTTAAAATTTTGGTTTTCCTCGGTTCGATCTGGAACGACCAAGGCTCGTTAATGTAGCGCAAGTTAAAAAAATTGAAATAAAATTGGTTTGAGAACCTGGGTTCGAACCCGGGTTAGGGCGAAGCCTTCAAGTTCGGTCCGGGACACTTTTTGATATAGTTAAATTTGCATTCAAGGTCACAAAAAGCACGGTAAATATTTTTTGTAAAATTCACGAATGGCAAAAATCACTGTATCCGATCTTTACGGAAATTGTCATACCAAACATCATGCATTTGGTCACGTTTGAAAGGTTAACAGGGGAGGAGACAAGATTGCATTGCGTGTCCGGTTTTGCATAGAAAAATAAACATTATTTTACTACATGCATTTTTGAATGCCCTAAAATGGGCCCTACTTCGACTTTTATGTCCCTACCATGTTGCTCTCATTAATTTCTAAAAAGATCAAACTTTCTAAAAAAATTTACTTCAACTATTATTTCGAATGTCCTGAGCGCCAAAACGGCACTCAAACGTGGTTTGTAAAACCAAGGACGATAAAAAAAAACGTCATTTTTCGTATGCATGCAAATGAAAAACGTCATTTAACGGGTATGCCTTCAACGATTCGATTACCTTTGTTATCTTATAAAATACATCAACGGTTCGGCGATTACGGTCAACATCATCTCAACCCTTCGTTTTCAGATCCTGGGCGCAAAAAACGCGCATTACAATATTGTATATTGTCGTCAGTGTATTTTTTGCCGCAAATTTATACTGATCACAACATATTAATAAAGTGCGTTCGTAAGGTTGCAAGACGCTCCCAACAGAACAGACAAACACGTACATTATAAGAAATCTTTTTTTAGCTATGAAGTGATGTAATTAGTCAGGCATTGAGTTGGGGGCTCTGATTGGGAAACTATTTTTAATTCGAGTCATGAATGTCCAATATAAAACTCCAGCATATGCACATGCACATCGAAAACATCATGAAATAGAAGCGTTTAGACAGACTTAGTGCAATCGAGACAACATAGACTTCCACTAATAGAAATAAATGTTTCATACTATAGCGACTTCCTTAACGGTTGTCAGTGGCGGGCTTTGGTGCGGTTGGGGGGGGCAAAGTCAACTTAACGAACACAACTGGGGAATCAAGAGGACAAAGTGGTGTGGAGTGATGGGGGGGAAGTCGAGTTTTATAATATCTAAACCTTTATTATTCAGTGAAATTTATTAACTTTTTTCAGTACGAATCCGAATTTCGAGGACTGTGTTGACTGGACGCCGCAATTACACTGTTTTGAGTTAGGGTGGGGGGGGGGGGGGGGTTTTGGAAATAGAAATTAAGACATTTCATTAATATCTTCAAGCCATTTCATTTTTGGGGCGATTCCAATGGCGTCAGAGGGCTGCATCAGAGGTTAGTGTCCTAGTACTAATTTAGTTTAGTTTCTTTTAAAATGGTTGGTCATTTTTGGAAAATCAAAAAAAACATTGATTCTTTTCTGGCTCGGGCAATTTTCGTCCGATCGGGTCCATCTCGGGCTCTTTTAAACTCAAAACAGTAATCCGGGCATTCAGTCACCCTTTTTGGGGCATTTTCAAAATTTATATATTTTATTTCGTTCCGATTACGTCAGGGGGCCGCATTCCCCGAAATACCTTCATTTCAACGTGGCCAAAAAAAATTTAATTTCTCAAAATAGTAGTATGTCTTTTTGGGGATAAACAGTTTATTTTTTAATATATTTCTAACAATTTATTTTTTATTATATTTCCACAATTACAGTCCGATCAGGTACATCTCGGGCTCTACGGAACCGGATGGACGAGGTGCATATTTTGAAAACCTGGAAAAGTGTCACGGAAAAACTTTTGTCCAGGATTTATGAAATTGAGGTTGTCCTCGATCGTCGCGGACGAGGCGAAGATTTAGACGTACCGTAAAATCTTTTGTCCCGGATTTTTACAAAGGGCGCAATTATTGTCCGATTGGGTCCATCTCTGACTTTACAGAACCGCGCGAGTTAGGCTGAGACTTTGACGTACCCGAAAGTTGCCCAACCGGGAGGTTTCAATTACACTGTTTGGGGGGGGGGGCTAAGTGGTGTTTTGGAAAAGTAAATTAAGACATTTTATCAATATCTTCAGGCCATGTCATTTTTGGGGCGATTCCAATGGCGTTAGGGGGTTGCATCAGAAGTTACAGCCCAAATAATGAATTATTTTCTTTTAAAATGGTGGTCATTTTTGGGAAATACTAAAAACACTGTTTCTTTTAATATCTCGGCATTTTTCAGCCGATCGGGTCCATCTAGGGATACAACCGGACGGACCAGGCAAAAATTGTTTGTAACGGAACAGCGTCCAAAAAAATTTGACGTCCCGAATAATTTCGAAAAATTGTTTAAGTGGGTGAAATTTTTTAACACGCAGGGGATGGCGATTTCAGTCCACCAGAGTCTCGAACAATTGTCCCTAGAAAACATTTCTCACACAATGCTGCGGTAGACTCTTCAAGGACGAAACCACATTGTAGGGCTGCAGATGCTTGCATGATGCAACTTGCAGATCCTGGAGCAATCAAAGCTTGAACTTCATGCTTACCAATTACAACTGTTTTTAGGTACTTACTTAGGCCTACGTTACTTCCATCATGTTCTATTTGGTTGATTTGTCCGCGTTGTGAATTGACAGATACGGTGGCGGGTGGACTAGTTGGGCAGTGCTTCTGGGTGTGACCCTCTTGTTGACACTTCATGCAGTACCTTACCCTCTTTGGTTCAGGACAGTCTCGCGACACGTGACCATAACCGTTACAGTTGAAGCAAAATGGTTCACCGCTCACGTTTCTATGGGGCAAGTATTCTTTAAATGGATGCTTTTTCGACACAACAGGCATGTTATGGTTGTTTGTAGTAGAGTGTAGTCTTGCTACAGGCAGGTTTGCAGGCGGGTGAGGTTTTTGGTCTTGCGATGGATACTTAGTTCCCGTGCGGGTAGGTCTGTTCTCGGATTGTCTGGTAGTTCCTATTCGATCACTTCGTTCTGCTTCCACAGATTCACACTCACGTAGGTCGGCTAGTAACTCATCTATGTTGTAATGTTGTCTTGACATAAGCTGCGAGCATAGCTGTCTCGACCTTAACCCTATCACGATTTGTCGTTTTGTGTTATGAAAGGTTAGTTCCATGTCTTGACATAATCTTGCTTTTTCATGAAAATATGTGTGAGTGTTCTCACCTCTAAGTTGGGCTCGAGCCTGGAGACGTTTCCACTTTTCTGGAAGTCAAAGTGTTCCCACAAACGATCGCTTAAAAGCTTCCTTGAATGCTTCCCAGGTGTGTATCTCTATGCTTTAACGGGCAAACCAATGGCTTGCAGCGCCTATTAAGTGTGTCCTAGCAGACTCAAGAAGGAATGCATCAGGCCAACGATGCAACATTCCGATAGTCTCAAGCGAACGTAGCCATTCGGAAGCGTGGCTGCAATCACCTTCACCATTGAAGTTTGTGATGGTTTTCGCGAGGTCAGGCATAATTTGGTATGATTCGTGATGCACTGGACTAGGTGTTTGGATCGGCGTAGCTTGGGTAGGCATATTTCGGATAAGGGTCGTCATCATTTCGTCTCGTCTTCTATTCTCATCCATCATGATCTGGAGTAACTGAGTAGTTGTTAGTTCGGATAGTGAGGTTATGTTCGGACTATTTCGGTTTGCAGATGATGTTTCAGCTTGGTTTTGTTCCATGTTTTGGCCTATTTGGGCTGCGGCGTCACACAATGTCGCTAGGCCTAGGTTTAACTGGTTGGTATGGCTACCCATGATTCAGGTTATATTCCACTTCTGAATATGTTAACGATATATCGGGACTCGGGAATTATATGTAAACGTTACCCCGGGACTCGGGATGCAGGAACTAGTACAGGTTTACACATTAATCGACAGTTATGTACGATCAGAGTTCACAAGTACAGATTACAACTGTTCTACTGACTGACGCCATCCTTGGCGATAAAACAAAACTAAGAGGCCGTGACTTCTTCTTCTTTAGAAGCCACTGGATTTTAGAATTCACACGCTGTCTTGTTTTTTCCCTCCTTGGTTCGTATTTCCTTCCCAATCAACATGTGGGAAATTGAGATCCCCACCTACCACTGTAGGTCTAAACACATTTGCCTCAACCCTAGTAGTTCTAATATCCTATTTAATAAATCTGTTGTACTGCCTGGTGGCCTATACGCACCAACTTTGTTTATTTTTTCCCCTCCTGGTTCTATCATTTCTACTTATAACATCTCATGTGTCGTCTTTTAGAACTAATTTGCTGGTATACTGGTGGGCAATGCCTATGAAAACTCCCCCAGCATAAGAGCCCCTGTCCCTGCGATATATTATATAATTGTCGTGGAAAAATTCATTGTCAAAAACACCATCATATAACCAAGATTCTGTGCCTATGAAGACATCAGGCTTCATAGTTACAACAATAGTGTGAAATTTCATTAAGTTCCTAATTACACTTCTGCAATTGACTAGCAATCCAAAAAGGTCCGTAATTTTATCTTCATTTCACTGTTTTATACCTAAACTATTTGCTTGGAGTTCACATATATTCTCTTGTAGTTCACATATATTGCTTTGAAGATCACTAGGCCTACCCCCACTGCATATCAGTTTTTCGACAGGTTTCCAACACTCTCCATGACCCTTCCCAACACTTGATTGATATTTTTAATCATAATTTTCCCAACAATTTTCCTCCTGCATAGTTGAGATGTATGCCGTCACTGGCAGCATCCTTATATGTTATATTTTTGTTCACGTCCACAAATAAAACACCCCTCTCTCCACACAACCACTCAATACTTTCGTTCAGCTTATCGATTGTGCCATCATAAGTACTCTCCTTTTACATCAATCCATTGATGATCCATTTAGTGTTTTTGAATGTGGCCATACCTTCGTCTAGTAGTGCCCCCATCTCGGTCATCATGTGTGGCCCATTTTTCCTGCCTTCATTGTTTGTTCCGACATGGAGCACTATCACCTTGGGATCTTCTTAACCTTCTTCTTTTCTTCTACCCTTACGAAAAATAATCATTCAAACTTTTAAAAATATCATTGATTTTCTGCCTAATGATATAGTTTGAATAATCATTGATGAATAATTATTGGGAACGTTTATTGTGCAACAATTATTTAAAAAATTAAATGGCTGGCTAATTTTCTCAACTTTTTCTTTTAAAATGAACAACATCACCATAACCAATGTCCATGTACTGCCAGGGTCATATTTAAATCAAGAGGTCTGAAAGATACCTCTTTCACCGACATCTCGTGGTCAACTCTTGGTGCCATTATTTATATCGCCCTGTGAACTGCATTATCGATGGATGGAAGCCCCCTAGACTATTTGATGTTATTAATATTATTTAGTAGGCTTTGAAAGACTTTTGGTCAACAAAATAGTCAATATCTAGAAGGCAGTCAGAAGTAAAATACAATTTTATCAAAACAAAAGCATAAAACACACTTTGGTGGTTTGCAAATAAGACTTGACAACTAAGATTGAATTATTCGAAATTAATTAGAAACTAAGGCAAATATAAGAACTAAGGCATAGTCTTAATGCTATGCCTAGGCCAAGGTATCGATATATAATGCTCTCTTTACGTTCCTTATTATATATTTTCTTCTAGGCTTGATAGTTTCTCTGGTGAATAGAGAATTTTCCTTTGACATTAGCAGCCATGTTTCTTATTTACGTCGATAATGCAGTTCACAGTGCGATATAAATAATGGCACCGAGAGTTGACCACGAGATGTCAGTGAAAGAGGTATCTTTCAGACCTCTTGATTTATATATGACCCTGGCTGTACAATATGAACGTTGAATCTCCACCTGTTTGGTGAGAATCGGCCCAAATGTCACGAAAACATCGTGGTAAAATTCGAAAAAATTCGTAACAGTACGATATTCATGAGAAAATATAAACATCTTAATAAAGTGATTTCAATCGATCCTATAAAGTTTCATCAAGATCGGAACAGTCGTTTGCCCGGTCGAGAGCTAGATATGACGAAAATATTGCATTAAAAATCCAAAACATCGAATGAGTACGATAATCGTAAGTAATATTTCTTTGATTGTCCCCCAAAATATATGGCATCTTATTCAAGTGATTTTTTACATGTCCACAAAATTTCATCAAGATAGGAGTTGCCGTTTCCAAATTACACGAAAATCGAAAACATCGTAAAAGTACGATAATATTAAAATAAATTTCTTTGATTGTCCCCAAGATCATGGCAAGTGTAGGTTTTGCAAATTCAAATGTCCTCTTTAATTTTCATGAAGATCGCGCAAGCCGTTTTCCCGATAACTAACAGACAAATATACAACCAAGAAACAAAATCTAATTATTCAAATCCTTGATCATATCACGCGGGCGTGTCGTGGCGTCACCTATATTGCTTGATCTCGAGGAGCTGTTGCTGGACTGTTACTAATGGCGGCCTACCAGGCGTATCTGAGCGATTTACTCATTAAAAACGTTCTAATTGATGCTGAAATAAGTGTTTCCCCTTCTGTATGAGTGTACAAAGTTCAAGCTAATAATTTTCTGAACAAGTGCCAGTTTGTATTCGATTTACATTCTTTAACTTATATAGATTGAATTGCAAAACTTTTTTGAATAATCGTCAGGCAGTAGTGTGTCTGCGACTGTTAAAAAATAATGAAAATGACTAGAAAAAAATTTGTATCTGGAGCGCAGAAATTGAGAGAAGGTTAGCCTAGCCTGCATTACCATCGGCCTACCTCGTACCGACGAAGGCACTTGCAAGTCTAGATTAGTTTAAGTTTGTAAGATTGGCATAATATACTTGTGAAATGAGGTTTTTGATTGTTAAAAGCATCCTTCTTTAGTGGTTAGAGGCCTACCTTCTACGCTCACGGCTAGGGTTCGATTTTTTGTCTTTCTACACTGTTCTAATAAGAGATACTTTTTATGCACTTTTTATGCAATGTTTTTGGTGATTGAAGATAATTATTCCTATATTATCTGCAACTAAAAGCCACATTCTTTAGTGGTTATTGGCCTATCTGAAAGGGCCAGGGTTTGACTCAAAGATGTTTTTTTTCTACACTCTTCTTATAAGAGATACTTTTTATGCATAATATTATACATTATGCATGCAAGCCAACAAATATTGATATTATTTTTATGTATTTATTTTATTAATATTGACTGGCACCACCACCATCTTCCTACATTTTTAACGATAAAATGTTTAATTTCTCGAGTTAATTGACTTTAAAAAAAATATTTTTTCGAGAAAATTGAAAATAAAAATTTATAAAAAAGGGAAATATTAGTTTTTATGGAAATTTTGTACATATATCCCCCGGTATGGGTCCTGGCATGGTTGTAGAGGCTACGGTAATATTTGAGCCTTGCCCTACAGCCTACACACGATACAATAACTAACATTACATAACAACAATAATAAAATAATAAATAATAATAATATAATAATATATAAATATGAACATTGATACAATTGGAACTTGGAGCAACATTGAGGCCTGGACCACTCAACCCAACACTACTAGCTCCGTCGTGATCAGAAGACCTTCCTAAAACCTCTGTGTTTAATATAA